>CM036620.1:79973596-80221096 GCA_020746105.1 Trogon surrucura | reverse complement strand
CAAGAAGGATATGAGAAGAAGACACTTGCATAGTGGTGTTACATGGGAAGGAAGAGCTGGATTACATCCTGCTGTTTTCTGATCTTCTTTGAGATGGGCTCTTCAGTACCGCTGACACCAGAAATAGCCCACAATCTTTCCTCAAGCTGTCTTTGCCATTGATACCACGGTCTAGCACTGTGGTCGAGACCTCAGAAAACCTCACACACCATCAGAAACTTCAGATCATTCTGTATCATGGTCCTCAAGCCTTTCCAGTGAAAGTTGAGCTTTCATAATTTCAGAGGAAAATCAGTGATAATTTGGTGGTTATCCCATTTCCATGGAGTTCTAACTAGAAAAAAAAAAGTTAAGATTGCTTGTTCAAAGTTCACTTGCACTTCAGGATTCATTTGGAGTAAAACTCTGTAACTGGCAGAAACATAGACAGCAAAATGTTTCACAGAGAGGAAAGGTCTTTTCAAGCAAAACATGCTACTTTCTGGGAAAATATTTCTGACCATTTCTTTTCCAGAAGCAAACAAACAAACCATCCAATGACAAATCCCTTTTTCTTCAAGCCTACACAATTTCTTGACATTTTATGTCGTGATTATCTACTTAAAAAAAAAAAAAAAAGAACAGCAGTGTGGGAGGCTGGAAAGTAGGGAAAGGTCTTAGAAAAAATTGAAAGGAAAGAAAAAAGAATTTCATCTATGCACATAAATGAGTGAAGATGAGTGAGACGACCCATTAGGGGGCTGCGTGTGTGTGAAAAGGGACATTTATTTCATTCATACCTTTTCTCTGACACTATTAACTTATGTGCTGAATGCCTAATGCTGCTGACATCCAACCTCCTCTATTCCTAGAAATGCAGACAAGTGATCTGAGGATTTCTGGCCCCACAAACACATGTCCTGTCTTCTTGACCACCTAATCAGAACGTTTTCAGCCATGGAAGACCCTCACCTCCCCAGGAGTGCTCACAGAAGCGAACCCCACGTTGCCCTGCAGTCAGCTCAGTTCCTTCTGCCCTCCCTCTGCAAACTCCCTTTCCTGCCACGGTGAAGATTTAAGGAAGAAACAATAGTGGTAGGTCATTATGACGTTTTAGTGCGTGTTTTATAGGGCATCATGACTCACTGATTCGGGGAAGAACTCTGCAGCTCGCTACGAAATTGCCGGTTTCAATCAATCCTGCTGGTGGCTTCTCTAGGAATTTTATGAAGTGTAACTTATATGTGTGTGTGTGAGCGCCCATATATATAAATATATATATATGTAGGTATATATAGGGGGTACTGTATTTATTTTTGTTTCTGGAAGAACCAGTTAAAAGCAAAAATGAGAATACTGCCGTGAAAAACATGAAGCCTCAAAGTGCTGAAAGCAGCACAAGACTCTATCAAGTCAAGAGAAGAGCTGCCATGAATAACCCTGGCAGGAATGTCTCTAAGCTCAGTTGCTCAGAGGGATAGCAGCACCGTTGTCTTTGTTTTGCTTCTTTGTGAGCTGGATGCAGTCACCATCTCCCATCGTTCTAAAACTCTTGGGCCATAGTGATTTCTACACTTTGTGAGTCTTCATGTCATGGATGAATGGGTCATAAATCAATCTTCTGCTGCTGATCCACAGGAACAAGTTTTTTTTTTTCCTGCGTTGTTTTCTTTTTGGCTACTGCACGGAGATGGTTTGAGGTGTCTCAGGATCCAGAGAGCTTGGCTACTGCTGGGACCTTAAATACCCCAGGGCAGATAAAAGTACACAGTCCATGTGCCTCAGCAGAAAGAATCAACAACCCCACCTTTCCACCTCCACATTTTCCTGAGAGAAAAATAAAGACCCTGGAGATAGCATCACTAAACGTACCTCCAGGTGGGGCTTGGAGCAGGTGCTGAATAGTGATTAAAGGTGCTTGGAAGGAACTGAGGAACTGAAGAAGGAAAGAGAAAAGGGCAAGGGAAATTATCTACTTTGGTGGTGATTTTTGTAACGGTTTAATTTTGGGTGGGGAGAGGGGCCCTGAAAACTTCAAACGAGCTTGTTGGCAGTATAAAATAAGCATCTGCTCCCATCTGGAGACTTGTGTTGCCTTTCAGTGTGGGATTGCACCAGGATCCCAGCATGCCCACTTCTCATTTTGGGGATGGCAGAGATGTCTCCATCATCAATTTAAAGACGGCGGGGAGAACATGGAGACTGGGAGCAGAGTGAGAGTGATTTGCTGTTGGCCTCTTTGGGAAAGGCAGGAGGCTTCTTCACTCATCCAAAGGGTTAAATTAAATTACTTCATCAAGGAAAACAATATGTAAGCATGGCTAAAGGGAGAAACTGAGGCAGAAGTTGCTTTATCAGGAGAGGCCATTGAGCTCTGTGGCTTGTGTCTGACATTTTTTTTGTGAAAGAATAAGCTCATGCAAAACATCAAAGCCCCAGAGAAGGCAAAATTGGAAGTTTTCTATTGGAAGTGCACGTGCTATGATGAGCACACAGTAAGACAGACATAGACCAGAGCATCCATGGACTTGTTATGTAAGATTAGTTTCTTGGTAATGAAAGGGGTGCAAGCTCTTTGTGAAGATGAGCTGTGAGTTATGCTTCAGGGCAAAGTGTAGGGAAGTACACTGTGCTTCGAGGAAGAAGTACAGCCTGCTTGTGGGTAGGGCCTACCATTTGAGATAAATATAAAGGGGCATTTCGATAGGACTGCTTGTGGGGTGACATCATGTCCAAGGTTTATATCAATGTAGACTTAATTAGTATGTTTTCCTTCCCTCTCCCTTTTCTATAGAGAAGACCTGGCCTCCTGTGATAGGAGGTCGCATCTTTGACTGAAGTCTTCTGAGGTTTTCTCCAAATGGTTCCTTTTTCCCTATAGTTCATTCACAACTAACTAACCAAACTGGGTGCAATCTCCCATCTGAAATCACCAGCAAAATGCTCACTGATTCTTAAGGAGAGCAGGATCAAAACGCCAGGAAGAAAAAAATGAAGAGTCCCATCATGCCAACAATCTGACTTCAGAGCTGGTCACAGCGTGTAACACTGCTGCAAACCCTGCTCTCACAGGATAGGATTCAAGGAGCTTTCTGACATGAGGTCCCCAAGTTTTACTTCTCAAGAGAAGAAGCCACCAAGGTCATGCTTCAGAAAATGCAGAGGGTGGTGATCAGCGACACGAAATCTAGTTGGAGGGCACTAACCACTGGTGTACCCCAAGGGTCAATACTGGGTCCAGTCCTGTTTAACATCTTCATTACAAACAGGATCTTCATGGAGTTCAACAAGGAGAAGTGCAAAGCTCTGCATCTGGAAAGGAAAAACCTGAGGCTATGCTGGGGGTTGGAAAACAGCCTGACAGAGAAGGATCTGGGGGTCCCGGTGGTCATCAAATTGAATACAAAAGAGAGACAGACAGACTGGAGAGAGTCTTCACCAGCTGGTGGACATCAAATATAATATGACCCTATATGTGTCCTTGCTGCAAAGAAGGCAAATGTGTCCCGGACTTAAGATCCTAGAGCCAGGAAAATTGTCTGAAATTTGTTGAGGGGTTCAAAAGTTACAAAGGAGGACTAAGGCAGACAAGCAGATATTTCAGTTACATAAAGGGCTCATTTCCTTAGGAAGCCAGCCTAAAAAAATAATCACGTCCTTCACAGAAAATTTATGAAGACGGTTCCATCAGATATGAGTCTGAACTATGCACACATCCAGGATTCTCACAGGAGAGGAGTCCTCCCACTCGTACTGTCTCACCCCAAGATCCTAGCAGGAAGCTTTTATCCCGTCCAAGATGCATGTTGTCCCAGAGCCAACATGAGACCTCACACCTCACAGGGTTTCAGTCCACAGCTCTTGTTCTTCCTGGGGGTTCCAAACCTACCTGCCAAAACCAACAAACCCTATCAGTGACTTTCTGTGTTGTAGCTGTAAATCTGGCAACACAAGGCTCAGGACTCTCAGCAACCTCAAGAGCCGTGGCAAGTGTCTTTGACACTGGGCTCCCACTTCCTTGACTGGATTCACACAAAACTGCAAACAGAGCTGGTCCGTGTTTTCCAGGAAACAAGGGGCCCCTGCACACAGACAAGCTCCAGACTCCCCACAGAAACCCTGTACAGACCATTGTGACTGGTTCTTGGCTGGCTGAGAAGTGGCGGGGCAGAGAAAGCTCACAAGACACTCTGCTACTCAGAGATTCACTATTTTAGCACAACGTAACTGTGATGTCGATCAGAAAGTGTGTCTTTACTTATCTCATGTTATTCATTGCCTAACAAGCAGAAGTCTATCTCCTTGCTGACTTAGGTATGTAGGTACAGAGCAATGCACAGCACTGCAGCTTTTGGTGTCCCTGTTATATTACAAACAAAGAAAGACAAGATAGTAGCTAAAAACAAGGCTCATGGGTTCTGCTTTCTATGTTTTGAGGTGAGAAGGGCATTTTAAACCATCTGGGACTGACTGAGAGGTCCTCATATAAAGATCTATTGGCATTAGAGGTGATCTACCTCCTCCAGACTCCAGCTGAACCCATGGGGTTGGTGAGTCTCTTGTAGATCTTATGACCCATCTGCCAGATTCTGGTGGTTGACGTCACTGTCTTAGATCACACATAGCATATGTCTAGAATATCATTAGACAACAAGTTTAGCTGTCTGAATTGAGCTCTAGGTTTCCTGCGCCAGACTTTAAACCCTGTACAAGATACCCAAATGTGAGATGGTGTCCAGGACAGATGGACATTACGGCTTATATGATGATCAGTACAATCTAGTCAGTACAACCAGTGGACAAGGTAGAACCTCCAGTTGACAGAATAATCCTGGCCTGCTCTTTCATTTGCGTTGACTAGTTATCTGTTGACTACAGTGACATTAGACAACCAAACTGGAGGTAGCCCTCCATGCTGTAGTCACTTCATCAAAAGGAATAGGAATGGCCGGCACAGTGACGTTGGCAGCTAAGAGCATTACGACCATTTGGGTCTCTGTAAGGATGGATTATGGGGTAGGCACAACCAGAGAAACAGCACAAAGACCAGATTGACCAAAGGGAGGACTGAGAAAGGAAGCTCCACATATTCACAGCATCATGGATATGCTTGAAGAGCAGTCTGAAAGTCTCTAGTCCAACCTTACACTTGAAGCAGGGCTATCCCCAATTCCAGATCAAATCAGCCATACCTCTTCTTGCCGTGCAATGAGGAAGTAATTTCCCATTACCTAGAGTGCTATCTCCTCCAATCCTAAATATTTTCTCATGGCACAAGCATCAGAGATGCACACTAGGTCTTCCCAGGTACAGTGGGAAAGACCCCCAGTTCTTTGTTCTCTCAATAAAGTGAGATTTGGGATCTGGTGTCTTGGACGGTCTGTGACCCAGGGACAACCCTTGGTCTCAAGGGTAACACACTCCAGCTTAGGCCCAAACCTGACACATCATGAAAGAAGTCCCATTGAAACATTGCTTAGCAACAGGCTGCCCAAGGAAGTGATGGAGTCACGAGCCCTGGAGGTATTTAAAAGATGTGTAGATGTGTTGATCAGGGACATGATTTCGTGCTGGACCTGGAGTTGCTACATTAATGGTTGGACTCAATGATCTTAGGGGTCTTTTCCAAGCTAAAAGATCATCTGATTCTATTCCATACCAAGTATTCATGGAGGCCATGCCAGTTCCCATCAGGTAAAAATATTGTAAAGGTGTGAAAGAGCATCGAAACAACATTCCCCAAAAACATGGGATGGGGTGATGTAGGTTGAACAAAGGTCCTAAAAGAGCAGTGCCTGCCTTGCACGGTAGCACCACCTCGTCAAGATGCTTCTTTCCATTGTGGGCTGATGATGCCCCATTGCTGTCAAAACTGCACCCAAGATTGGGAAAATAAGACAGACTCCCAAAGCAAACCGGGTAGATTTTTCTTACTTAATATTACACATGATACTCATGTACTGCATGTCCTCCATGCTGCTCTTGCTCTACAGCAAGTAACTTCCCTGGGAGGATCTCAGTGTCATCAAGAGAACAACAAGTTTAAAAGCAACCCATGGAGGCATCAGTATTGGTGGTTTTATACATCCAGAGGTCTGCAAGGCAAGGGTGAGCATTTAGATCACATCGTCTCAGGAGATGAGGCTTGGGGGAAGCCCTCAGCCCCTCTGGGTCTGTGCATCATCCAGCTCAGGCATCCTCCCATCCCCCAGCTCGTGCTGCAGGGACACTGGTGGGGCTGGGGACCCAGGAACTGTGACAAGTGAGGAGGGCAAGAGCAGGCTGGTCTGGAAGAATTAATTTTTTTTATAGGTGAAATTCAGCTGCTGGAACACTGATGCTTGTTTTCTCACCTGTCACATACAGCTCACACTGCATTTCCCCTTATATTTTCTATTTTAGAGTAACAGAAGAAGCAGGGATTTCATTATTTCCCTCCCACAGAGGCCGACTAGTCAGCACAGGTACATATGGCATCTTAATTTCCCTTTTACCAAGCAGGTTGATACCTGCTCTGTCAAAAGGATGGAATTTCTCAAAGAGCAGGCTGCAAAGCTCAGATGAAACGATAAGCACAATGAGTGGACAATCACAATTATTTCTCTGATGGTATTTGGAAATAAGAAATTATCTTATTTCAGTGGAACAGGGAGTTGGGACTTCTTTAAAATTGGAAAGGAAAAAAAAAGTTCCCCTTTCCAGGAAGAGCACTTAACAATATGCAAGCAAAGTGGATAAAAGCAGCTCAGTAACAACTCCAATTGCACAGAGATTGTCTCCTGCATTCCTGCACATCTTTGGCTTTTTGACATTTAACTTTAATTTATAGCAATTTAGCTTGCTCTTAGAGGTTGCACTGTACGTTTGGGAAAGCAAAGTGATCTGTTAAATGTTTGTCTGAAATTCAAATTAGGCACAAAGTACCTTTGTCTTTTCTGTTAAAAGGAAAGAAAGAGAGCGTCCCCCACCCCCATCTGAATATACTTATTTTGGCACAGAGAGACAAATTATTCTCCTGTTATAAATTCATTAACAGACAAGAGTGAACCCTACACTGAATTCTACCCAGACATTTCTCCACAGGTTGATATCCTGACCTGGCCAGAGCTAAACCTGGGACAGCAACAGTGATGGGACGCAGTGCTCCACATCAGCCTTTTATTTAGCAATGGAAACGTAACATCTGAAAGCCAATTAAGTTCACTCATCCTTCCTGAGATCACAAAAGGGCTAATTTTCTGCCGTGTTGAGGAGCCAAATCAGATCTCAGAAGAGTCCATGAGCTCCACAGTGAAAGCAGGACCACGTGGCCCACAAGTGAGGGGAGAAGAGATAAAACATGGTTTTTGGCAGCAGTGAGCTATTTATTTGGTACAATTGTTCATGGAGTCAGAGTTTTCTACAGGTGTCTGATTCAAAATTGCTGGCTACTGAGACTTTTCTGTGCTGCCCCTGAGCATTAGTTCATTGTCTGAAAAAATAATTTCTTTGTGTTCATTTTATCAAAACTATAGAAGTAACAGACATCTGAGAAAGAATTAATTCTGATTTTTTATTTTTTTTTCCCTCTTCCTGCTCATGATATCTCTACAAGCAACCTCTGATTTTCCCATAGTTGCTGATTATTCAAAATTATTCACTGATGACCTTGTGAATATTCTTGGCCTTTCTGGTACCTGTGAGGAGTCCGTGAGCAGGATAATGTTGGAAAGCAGGGACAAGTCTGAGGTTCAAGAATTGGCCTCCAGGAGAGTTACGTGGGACAGCGCATCTCCGGGTGACCTTAGTCACATCACTTAATGCCTCTGGGCTACCAGCTCCACATCTGAGCTGAACTTTCCCTTCCGTGGCAAGGAATGCTCCGATAATAACAGTGAAATTATTCATGTCTGCCAGGTGCTTCCATGCTAATGTCTGTGCAGGGCAGAGGTGGAAATATTAACTCAGAGAAGTGACGTGATAAAGGTTGTGATTTTGGGTGGACGAGAAACTTAAAATCAGGTTTCTGGGGCAATTTCGAAATTTGAGTCCAAGCCCCTAGAAACTGTGCACTAAATAAATGCAAGTTACTGCTCTCAGTGTAGGAGTAAGTGACTGAAATTGAGTACATACAGGACCACTTTTAGCCTCAAAACTCTATCCCCACGACCATTCTAGGGTGCCAGCTGAGGGCAGCCTGTTTCCATAGCTCTTGGCTCAACAACCTCAACGCCAGGACTATTTGCAGCAAACACTCGCTGGAGTAAAGAGTCACTGACACATTTGAAGAGGTTTGTTTAAAATTTCCAGCGAATGCTGATGGAAAAGCCCTTCTCAGATCTCACTTGCAACACTTGGTGGAAACGGTACGAAAAAAACCATCCTCAGGAGATGAAGGTTCCTCCCATGACTTCCTTCTCCTGTAACAATCTCGCAACGGGATGAAAATCTTCCTCGCAAGTCTTGAAAACCCTTTACACCGCTGGTCTCCTGGGCTGTGTTTTCCGGCGGATGCCTCCCACAAACTGTCTATAAAAAGCCTTCGCTGGATGGAGAGGAGAGCTCAGAAAGTGTGATGACTTCAGCAGTGACATTTAAGGGAGGTAAAAGCCCACGGTATTACTGAAGGCTCGCATCCGCGCATCGCTCCTTGCATCGCCCGGCAGACGTGTGCTGGGACCGTGCCCATCGCGATGGGCAAGTCCCAGCTTCTCAGAGGCTTGAGGTAACTGGGAGATGTGGATTTTGGCCAGGACCTTCATCATTAACACATGGCTTCACACCCTGTGTGGTATCGCTATGTTTGCTTTTTGCCGTGGTATCTGCTTTGTTGCCTCAAAGGAGATAATGTGGATATTAAGGACACCAGAGAGTCTCCTCTTCTGCATAATATTCCTCTTCCTTCATAATTCCTGCTGGGAGAATTATTCTGCCATGGCAAAAACATGATAGCACTGAGCCCATAAAGTCAGAGCTGAACTGTGATGTATATTTTAGAAAAAAGTCCTATCTCACTTTAAAACCTGGAGTGATAAGGTATTTACCACTGGTTTTGCAAAGCTCTTGCAGTCATTATTTCTCAGTGAAGTTAAAAAAAAAAATTTTTTTTTTTAAAAATCACCTTTCATTTCCAATGCAAAGTTTTCCAACTTCAACGTCCAAAAGTGTTAGATCAGCATGTGGGGAAAAAAAATCTAATTTGAGCTACAGGTCCCCTAACACCAGAGGTAAATGAAATCTTGCCAGTTTAGGCATTTATTCCACGTTCATCGTCGCCGTCTGAGCACGTGTGAACTATTCAGGAAACTGGAACTGTTATCATTATTTCGAGAGACCCAACTTGTCTCCAAATGGCCTTGATTTTCTTCCCTTTTGCCACATGGGACATACTGGTAAGCTGGCATTTTATTTTTTTTTTAAATGCTTGTTTTTCTGACCTGTTCTGGTTTGATATCACTTCAGAGCATAAACCCACTACTGTTCAGTCGCATTTCCTTTCCCCTTTTATTCTTGTGAACACGTGGATATCCCCAATCAAGTCTCACAGCAAAGAGGCAGAAATATTTTAACTCTACGAGGCCCAAGAATCTGGCCACCCGTGCACAACAAAGAGGTAAGAAACAGTAAAATCCATTTAATTTTAAAGCCTCCCCTAGATTGTTAGATTGTCCCAGTGTGGATATGAGTTACTGGTGCCTGAGGAAAACTACATGACACCTCATCTAACAAATTAAATGTTTCCACGCAATTAAAATGAAGCACTCAGCCTTAGTGTAATAAACTTGAGGCTATTAGTATTCCTAGCGCTGTTGCCTTCATTGTGCTTTACAGTGCCATAAATATAGGCTCAGCATGATGGCTCAGCAGGCACTGGGCATGGAGAAAAATATCTTGTAATATTTGTTATTAAAACATTAAAAACTCCCTTACTTGAGCACACACGTTTTTAAAACCTCTCTGACTTGGAGCCTCTGCTATTAATCTCTCCGTGTGCCCCGCGACGCTCCATCACAGCTTCTTGCTGGAGTGACGGGGATTCCTGCAGTCAGGAGCTGCATCCCCTCAGCTGCTCCAGGACAGGAAAAGCACCGAGAGAAACTAACACGTGCTTGAGGTGAAGAACAGGTCCAAACGTGGTAGAAAACCTGGTGAGCTTTTAGGATTTGGATGCTGGGTGTGGAGAAGACCATCCAGAGAACGAAATGCTCACATCTGGAGAGTCATAGCACCTGAGTGGGGTCTGGTACCTCCAGATGAAAAATCCTGTAAGGGGAGGATGTGTCTTCCCCAGCGTTAGCTGTGGGATTCAGCTTGCAGATGGTGACACTGAAATTCAGGTGCCTATATATGAAGTGTCCAAGTCCTTCTTATAGCTTGAAGGAGACTGAGGCATCTAGAGAGAAATTCACCGACTTTAGGTTTAGTTGCCCATTTAAAGGTGTCCGATGCTGTTAGAGAAGTCCTTGGGGCATCTGAGAGACATGTGCAGTTGTGACTGAGAGGACACAAGACTCATGGAAGATCCAGGCACTTTTGATGGAGGACCAGAGCCAGCTCACAGGGCAAGACATCACAAAATACAACAGGAAAAGGTGTGGGTCTCTCTATGTTCCCTGGGTATTCAAACACTTCATGGAAATGTTTTTGGTGAAGCGAGTGGAGATGATGGTGTTATCCATCTGGTTGAATGAAGGCATCTTCTTTAGCGTGGGGTGAGTCATGTACTAGACCGGCTTCACCAGCAAGCTCTCCCCAGGCTGATGTGCTCAGACAGAAATGTCTTAGAACCATAGAATCATAGAATTGTCAGGGTTGAGAACTTAAAGATCCTCTAGTTCCAACCCCCTCTCCATGAGCAGGGACATCCCCCACTAGCTCAGGCTGCCCAGAGCCCCATCCAACCTGGCCTGAAAAACTCCCAGGGATGGGGCTGCCACCCCCTCTCTGGGCAACCTGTGCCAGGGTCTCCCCACCCACCCTCATGGGGAAGAACTTCTTCCTCACGGCCAATCTGAACCGACCCATCTCCAGCTTCAATCCATTCCCTCTAGTCCTGTCACTACCCGACATCCTAACAAGCCCCTCCGCAGCTTCCTTGTAGCCCCCTTGAGATACTGGAAGGGCACAATAAGGTCTCCTTGGAGCCTTCTTTTCTGCAACCCCAACTCTCTCAATATGTCCTCATAGGAGAGGTGCTGCAGCCCTCTGATCATCCTCATGACCCTTTTCTAGACACGCTCCAGCAAATCCAGATCTTTCTTGTAGTAACCAGTAGACTTCCCTGAAGGCAACCAGGTGTAGGCACACAAAGCTTGTCTAAAGGCACTTGAGCACATTTTTGAGGAGCCACCTAAAAGTTCCTAACATCCCACTCCGTAGCCCCGTGCTCTGACTGGCAAGTAGCGCAGAGAGCAGAGCTGGAGGATTCCTGCTCCAAAGTGAGGCAAGGCTTGGCCCATGGGATCCGCTTGAGTTAAGTAACAAAAATGTGACTTATCTGTGTGAAAGGTATAGCTGAAAATGTGATGAGGAACTGAGAGCTGCAAAGCAAAATGGGATTTGAAGGTTGGAGAAGAAACAATAGTTTGGAGAAGGTTGGAGAAGAGACAAGAGTTATATACTCTAGCAGGAGTTAACCAGAAGAACTGGATTCCTATTTCTCTCTTTTTCCAGCGTCCTTAAAGATCTTCCTGCGAGGGCTTACTCTCTCTAAAATCCAACTGAGTTGTCTTTGTCATATTTCCATCCCCTATTTGCATCCTCTTTAGTATCTCAGAGCAATATTCTGCCTCTGCATGTCTCCGTAGATGGTTAATACATTTCACACCCCAGTTTCCTTCCACTGCAGCCTGGCTAAGCAATGTGTATTTGAATTTATTCAGAGAGCAGGGTTGCAAGGTTTTTAATAAAATCCAAACAGAAACTCTTTATCCACTAATAGTTTCAGCCAAAAATAAGCAACAGATTTCTCTGCTGAGATTTACTCTTTATGTACTTGGACATACGCTTAAGGGTTTGAGCTTTCTTCCCTTTTTTCACCCACTGCGTAGGTACTGATTTCTCTCAGTACTTGTTCTATTAGTTACAGTTACAATTGCCAGAATCACTCTTCTTTTTCAGCGGCTGCATTTTTTTTTTTTTTTGGCTTTTGCTTTTACATTTTTATTTTTGCTTTAGAGTTTCTTTTCTTGCCTTCATTTCCGTCAGTCTGTAAGGACAGGACACTCATGCGATCATGCTAAATTCTTAGGCTCGGTTGGGCTGCTCCAATACAACCCTGGATCCATGACACTCTTATCTCTTCCCACAGCTCTTGAAAAGGCATGAGGCATCCTCCTGAGCTGGCCGAAGCAAAAGCTTTCCTCAGTATTAGATCCTTCCTAACACTGTCCCTGTCTCTTTAGAAAGGGACACATTGTTGATCCCACGCTATTTCGTAAATCCTGCAATTTCCAGTTTAAAAATTTGCGAGTGGATTTTCTGCTGCACAAACTGGCTGGTTGGTTTGTGCTGTGTCTGCTCGCATTTTCTAAGAACCCCCTTATTTCCTCTTCATCAATAGCCATCCTGCCTTCCCAGGCAGCTTCACAATTTGTCTTTGTTATTACGGGTGGATTTAAAACAAGGAGTTTTACCTCTCAGATAGTTCTGGTTTGGTATCCCTATCACCTTTGCCATCATTCCTCCTCGTACTGAAATTCAACCGCCAGAGAATGAAAAGCGTTTTGGAAAATGTCTTATTCATGCCACATAAAGGATGGACAACCTAACTCTTTTAACACCCTCATGCTGACCTTCTGAGTGAATCTTGAGCTTCTCTCTTAAAGAAAATGTAAGGAAGATTGAAATCCAATGTATGAAGGCATCACCCATGTGAAACTTGGCAAACAGGGGTGCATGAAGCTCACCTGTTGGGATAGTTTTGAATACCACAGCAGGAACCTCTTACTCTCTCCCCGAATGCCCTTAAACTTTACAGACCATCAAGACATGGACATCTGAATCCTGGACACATGGTCTAAAGAACGAAGCACTTACCATTTACAGTACATAAATCTGGGGAGATTTCAACGTAAGAGATCATAAAACCATAGGAGCGCTAGAGGTCAGAACATTTGGCTGACAGCAATAAAAAATAACAACAATGCACAAAGCAAGTCGTTTTCACTCAAATTTCTGATATCCTTCACTATTAGAAGGGAAACGACACATGTAAGACAGAGGGAGAAGAAAAACCGGGGCTATCATAAATGCTGGAGAGGAGAAATCTCATCATATGAGACTGCTGGACAAATAAAATCTGAGAGATTCCCACTTGGTTTTGGCACTTCAAGGGATCTCCTGTTGCTCCGTGGGGAATGCAGGCTCAAGACCTTAGTCCAGACCCCTGTCTCCTCTGGCCACGGTGACTTTGCTCAGTGTCTCATCAGGGGAATTCAGTGCTTGCTTTTTGAATGAAAAGTCCCAGCAGTTGCACGGAGATGCATTCATCACGTAGCTTTCTGCTTCCTCAAGCGAAAGAAGAAAGAAACCTACTAAGCCTTACAGTCCCTGTCCTTCCTCCCGCACTATGTGCACTCGCCCTAGCGCCGTCCAATTAGCGCTAATTGACGCTTTCAGCAGTGGGAGCCGAGGATGTCCAATGCTGTCTGCGTTTCTGGAGAAGGTCACTCCCGGTCCCAGGCTGAGAGGGAGGTGTGGAGGGATGCGTTTGCACGGGCATGGGGGAATGTGCAGGGGGGAGGGACCAGAACACCAGGTCTTTCAGCAGAGATGCATCTCCATCCTCCTCATTACCTATCACAGGGCCTTTTAATTACCCTCTCTCTGACAATCAGAATTGCAGCTCCTCCAGGACTCGTTTGCTGGAGGTGGGAAATGGCATTATTAAAGTCTGACATGAACCAAATGTCAGGGACCGAAGCTGTCACATCCCCAGCATTTGTGCACCCTGCATCAAATCCTCACTATGCACCGCTCCCAGTATCGAACCTCCCAGGGAGAGCTTCCCATCTGGGGCCATGTGTGACATATATCACTCCGTGCTGTCTGGGAGAAGATGGGAAAAGAAAACAAGAGGCCGAGGACCTCATCAGAAATACGCGGATGCAGCAAATTCTGCATGTCAGCAGATCCTCCGGCTGCCGACGCTCACCCAAGCTCCCCAGCATCACGCCGGCATAGCGCAGCAGCGAGACTTTGCAGGAGTTATAGTTCTGCATTACTGCCTGGCCACCTCAGCATCCTCTCTCCTTTCCATGCCTTTTTTACATCTGGATCCCTGAAATCGCTCTGGCGAAGTCAGAGAAGTGAAAGCTGTGTATCTGAGCCTCAATAACATGAGCACACTTCCCATCTGGTGCAGGATCAGACCTCGAATTCCTCCAAAGTCCTTCTCTCCTGACAAACAAAATACTGCATCTGCTGGCTTTCTGTTGGTTTTATTTCTGGTTTTTTGATTCAAGACTAAATTAAAATATTCAGAAGTTTCTTTTCTCTCCTTAAGACAGGGCTTAGGTGTTTGTCAAGAGCTTTAATTTGTAGTTGAGTGGCCATCACAGAACCGTAGAATCACAGAATCACAGAATGTTGGGGGTTGGAAGGGACCTCAAAAGATCATCTAGTCTAAACCCCTGCCAGAGCAGGATCACCTACAGGAGGGCACACAGGAAGGCATCCAGGCAGGCTTTGAATGTCTCCAGAGAAGGAGACTCCACACCCTCCCTGGGCAGCCTGGGCCAGGGCTCTGTCACTCTCACTGTGAAAACATTTTTCCTAATATTTTTATGAAACCTGTGTTCCAGCTTCCACCCATTGCCCCTTGTCCTGTCAGTGGACGCCACTGAAAAGAGCCTGGCTCCGTCTGGGAGGAGTGGCTGACACACCAGAAGGCTGTGCTGCCATCCAGCGAGACGTGGACAGGCTGGAGGGTTGGGCGGGGAAAAATTTAATGAAATATAACAAGGGTAAATGTAGGGTCTTGCATCTGGGTAGGAACAACCCCAGGTTCCAGTATAAGTTGGGGAATGACTTATTAGAGAGTAGTGTAGGGGAAAGGGACCTGGGAGTCTTGGTGGACAGCAGGATGGCCATGAGCCAGCAGTGTGCCCTTGTGGCCAGGAAGGCCAATGGCATCCTGGGGTGTATTAGAAGGGGGGTGGTTAGTAGGTCGAGAGAGGTTCTCCTTCCCCTCTACTCTGCCCTGGTGAGACCCCATTTGGAATACTGTGTCCAGTTCTGGGCCCCTCAGTTCAAGAAAGACAGGGAACTGCTGGAGAGAGTCCAGCACAGGGCAACTGGGATGATTAAGGGAGTGGAGCATCTCCCTTATGAGAAAAGACTGAAGGAACTGGGGCTCTTTAGTTTGGAGAAGAGGAGGCTGAGGGGTGACCTCATTCATGTTTACAAATATATCAAGGGTGAGTGTCACGAGGATGGAGCCAGGCTCTTCTGGGTGACAACCACTGATAGGACAAGGGGTAATGGGCTGAAACTGGAACATAAGAGGTTCCGCTTAAGCTCGAGAAGAAACTTCTTCTCAGTGAGGGTGACAGAGCCCTGGAACAGGCTGCCCAGAGAGGTTGTGGAGTCTCCTTCTCTGGAGACATTCAAGACCTGCCTGGACACGTTCTTGTGTGGCATAGTCTAGGCATTCCTGCTCTGGCAGGGGGATTGGACTTGATGATCTCTCGAGGTCCCTTCCAATCCCTAACATTCTATGATTCTATGATTCTATGATTCTATGACACTCCCCCTTGACATATTTATAACCATGAATGAGGTCACCCCTCAGCCTCCTCTTCTCCAAACTAAAGAGCTCCATCTCCTTCAGCCTTTCCTCACCAGGGAGATGCTCCACTCCCTCCATCATCCCTGGGGCTGCGCTGGACTCTCTCCAGCAGTTCCCTGTCCCTCTGGAGCTGAGGGCCCAGAACTAGACACAATATTCCAGATGTGGCCTCCCCAGGGCAGAGCAGAGGGGCAGGAGGACCTCTCTTGACCTACTTGCTACTCCCCTTCTCACACACCCCAGGATGCCCTTGGCCTTCTTGGCCACGAGGGCACACTGCTGGCTCATGGCCATCCTGCTGCCCACCAGCACCCCCAGGTCCCTTTCCCCTGCGCTGCTCTCCAGCAGGGCAGTCCCCAGCCTGTACTGGCACATGGGGTTGTTCTTTCCCACGTGTAAAACTCTACACTTGCCCTTGTTGAACTTCACAAAATTTCTCCCCCCCCAGCCCTCCATCCTGTTTTTTTTAACAAAAGTATGAGACAAAATCAGACGTGAAACAGGAAGACGAGGTGGAAATTGAAAGGGAGAAGAGAGAAAACTCCACCAGGATGAGAAAGGAAAAGAAGGAAGGCAGGATTAGAGGGAGAGGATGAGGTGTGAAGCAGAGACCAAACATGGGATCACACAGCATCTGTAGGGACCGTCCTGGAGGGACAAGTGGTCAGGTGGGAAGCAGTGGATACTCTCTCAAAGGGAAGAATGGTAATTTGATTTTTTTCCCCTTTGTTTTCCAGTACTGTGCTGGCAGGTATCATTCTCTCCATGCTATGCTGAGGGGATCACGAGGTGCCACGTTGTGCTCCTGTGCACCACGGCTCACGTTGGTTTGTGTGCTCCATGCTTCAGGTGGGCATTTGCTGTGTCATCCCAGGTGCAAAACCCAAAGTTGTCAAGGATAAGCATGGTAAAAGTTGGTAGAAAGGCACTGAGCAGCAATGCAGGGAAGGTGACTCCTTTATTAGTGTCTATTTCACGACATATAGTATGATGGAGAGACCATAAGCTGGAGGAGGAGTTTTCCCAGTGTCCTTTGAGGAGCTACCACATGGGAGGGCACAATCCTGGGCTCTGCAGGCAGCTTCTGTGTTCGCATTGTCAGAGTCACTACCAGAATAAGCAGGTACTATTCAGTGGCATCTCCAGTGTAGATGCACAGCATGGATGCAAGGACAAGCCCTCCTGGGAGGAATCAACAAAGAGAGAGGTGGCTGATGAGGATTTAATCGCTGAATCTGGAATAAAAACTTGTCAGCAAGGCAAGCTGCGAAGTGACTAATCTGATCAAGAGCTGTTCTAAAATAACAGCCTGTGAACACGCTTTTAATTCTCTACTACATGTAACTCACCCAAATACTGCTCTACATACCCCCAAACAGCTTCTCTTTCCAGCCCTGAAGCAATACTGATGTGTCTGGAGGAAAAGTGCGACAGTGATAATGATATGAGGGAGTCTGGGGGAGCTTTTAATAAAACTCAGTCACGGGCACAAATTGTACCTTTCATACCGGCTTTGGAGACAGAATCATTTTCATCTGGGGACAGGTGCTTTTGGGGCTGTCATTATTTAAACAAATCTGCCTGTTTCCCTGAGATGGCAGATTGCAATTAGAGCACAGCAAGCTGGTCAGGACAGGCAGGGCTGGGTGTCCAAATTTTCATCCTCCAGCCCAGCCAGGAAGGCAAGTGTCTCCTCTGACAGAAGGAGCTGCTGGGAAGTGCAGAACCACTGCAGGAATGAGAGGCAACACACAGCAGCGAGACTAATGAGTCTGCTGCTCGACTCTTGGCTTATTTAAATTCAGTTTGGACTTAGGGAACTCTTCCTGCATTTTTTTTGGTTTTTTTTCACTAACTTCCCTGTGTGCTTGAAGGACGTTTGTGCTGAAGGTAATTGGGTGGATTTAAAGCCCCACACTGGCCTGTTTGAGATGCTCAGGAAGGAATTTTTTTCCCCAAACAAAGCAAATTGTCTCTGGGTCAGATCCTCGGCTGCTGCAAAGTGACAGACATCCAGTGACCTCTGCTAAGGATTGGGAGTAGTGAGCTTTAAAATGCTGTGTTTGTCTCGCCATTGTTATTAATTTGTTAAAGGTTGAAATCTTCAAAGAGAGCCAAAGGAACACAGGAGCTCAGAATTCATTGAAATGCAGCCAGACTTATATAAATTTCTCCAGGGTACTTAATTCCCACAGTGCTCTTTGAACAATCCTGGCCTTCGGGCTGGTGATATGATCAGCACTGTAACACACAAACAAGACAGTTCCATCCATGCCTTCGGCATCATGCTCCTTACTGAGGTGGTGGCTGCGCCCGAGAAGATGGACAGCTTAAATCAAGGAGGTCCAAACAAGTCCTCTTTGGAAGTTCAGAAACACCCCGTCCTCATCGCAACCTGGTGGGACTCATGACTAGGATGGGGGCTTCACAGGATCCATCATGGCCTGGCGCAAGTTTCACTCTCACCTCAGAGTAGGATTATCCCAGCTCTTTCTTCAAAAGCAAAAGACGAAGTAAGCGAGTCCCCATCCCTGGAGGTATCTAAGAATTGTGTAGACATAGCGCTTAGGGATGTGGTTTAGTCAAGGACTTGTCAATGTTGGGTTAATGGTTGGACTTGATGATCTTAAAGGTCTTTTCTGATCTAGGTGATTTTGTGATTCTGTGCCATTTTAATGGATCTGCTAGAGCGGGTCCAGAGGAGGCCACGAAGACGATGAGAGGGCTGGAGAACCTCAGCTATAAGGACAGGCTGAGGGAGCTGGGGTTATTCAGCTTGGAGAAGAGAAGGCTCCAGGGTGACCTAGTAGCAGCCTTCCAATCCATGAAAGGGGCTACAGGGAAGCTGGAGAAGGGCTTTTCACAAGGTCCTGTAGTGATAGGACAAGGGGCAATGGCCTGAAAGTGCAAGAGGGTAGATTTAGGTTAGACATAAGGAAGAAGTTCTTCCCCATGAGGGTGGTGAGGCACTGGTATAGGCTGCCCAAGGAGGGTGTGGATGCCCCATCCCTGGCAGTGTTCAAGGTCAGGTTGGACGGGGCTTGGAGCAACCTGGGCTGGTGGGAGAGAGGTGTCCCTGCCCACAGCATATGATTCTATGATTCTGTGTCCATACTCTAACACAGAAAGTGAAAGATCATCCTCATTGTTAGGTCAACCTATCTCCAAGTTAAATCATTCATAGTAAGACAATAGCAGAGCCATCTTTAAGTCCTGTTGAACCCAGGCCACTTAATAAGGGCTCTTCAGAAGGATGGAGACAGCCACCTCTTCAGAGGAAGGCAGTTCTGAAGACAAGGACCAACAGCCTTGTTCTACAGTGCATCGCATTCTTGTCCTACAGACTCACCTAATGATCCCCATTGCTAGGTGTGTTATCCTCCCACTCCAAGCATGGTTCAGGGTCCCATGCAGACCAGGGATGGTTTCCACTGGGCAATGGAGACAAAGCTGCTCTAGTCTAAGGAGGAAGGGGCAATCTTATCCATATGGTTAGAAGCTGGATTGAGGGAGACGTGGCCAGAGGGAAGTCTGAATTTTGCAAGGCCAACATGTCTTATGCCTCTGAGGTGGGACTTCACCTCTCTTCAGGTGGGGAGCACGAAGTAAAGCCCTTGGTCACCTGACTCTGCTTACCATACTTCAGGATCCCTCTAACTGGACCTGCCAGCAGATTTGGTTTGACTTGCTTAAGGTACGGCCAAGGTCAGCAGCCACCAAATTCACTGTCCTTGGATGCAGGTGTACCTCTGGGATTTCCTGACACAGAAGTGAGGGGAAGGCATGAGCTGCTGGGACTCAAGCAGGACTCCTTGAAAGCTTGATGAAACCCCTGTGATAAGGGATGGCCAGACCAAGACCTTTCCAACAGTGAACAAAGAGCTGGGGTCACATGGAGTCTGAGCAGCAGAGGACAACCCCGCATCCCGCTGCCTTCCAGAAGAGGCTGGAAGTCAACGGGCATCCTGCTGTCCTGCTTGTTAAGTGGTCGCCCTGTTCTAAAAAGCAAAGGGGATTGATTTGCTGGAGTGTCCCTTTGCTTGCGCAGCTTGCAGCTGCTGCTCTAACTGTGATACAGAAATTTCTTCTGAGACAGGAAAGAATGTCAGCTTAGGTCAAAAAAAGAAAAAAAAAAAGAAGAAAGAAAACAGAAAACCATCCTGCAAACCTAAGCAAAGAAATTAGCATGATTCTGGAGCTTAGCAACAAGAACTACTCCCGAAACCTTTCAGTAACAATTGTTTTAGTCTAGTTTCAAGGACCAAGCTGCATCTTGATCTTGGATCCACGATACTCTAGGATTAAAAAAAAACCCCAACAACTAGATTTCCAACATGTTGTGTCCTTCATATACAAGAGGTGTAAGGCAAAAAAAGAAACAAGTAAAGCAAACCTGGAGCTAACAGCACTCAGAACTAATGCTGGCAGACCCAGAGATGAGTGCCAGTGGAAAACGGGAAGGTTTGCTTGGGTTATTCCCCACTGAAATTCTGTTAAAATCAATTTCCTCATCAATTTTTCTTAGTTTTGAATCATTGCGATTCCCAATGAGATGTAAAAGCTGCTTTTGGCCGTTTGGGGTCACTGAACATGTACGATCTGTGCAGTTTTAAAGCATTACAATTCGAAAATGCACACAGTCAATTTTTTTTTTCGCGTTGTAATTTCACTGAAGCGGTCCAATATCGTGAACAACCCACACAGAATGAATATCAAAACGTTTGCAATACCACACAAGAAACATGGAAAAACTGGCCAGCTTTGCAATCCTCCAAGCCCATTTCCACCTGGGTAAATCAGAGGAGAGAAGCTTTTACTCCTGTGAGTTTGCACTTGTTCTTTTTGTCAAAATCTCCCTCACAAGTGAGTGGAGGTGCAAAATTCTCCCTCTCAAAAAAATGTGTGATTGTATTCACTCACAAAGTAAATCTGCAGCATCGGGGTCTTCATTCCCACTTCTTTGCATGCTTCCAGCTATCCTGATTTTACTAGCAAAAAAAGGAAGGCAACCCCAGCCAGCTTCTCCCACCAAACTACTGTTCTGCAAAATTCATCCTCGGCTCCCTCCTCCCAGAAGCCAATGGACATGCAAAGACTTTGTGTTTTGGCTCAACGTATCCCCAACAGAGCAAGTAAAGCAGGCAAAGACTCCTCCAGCTTCTAGTTATTGTTGTGACTTGGGTCAGAGAAGCAAAAGGAGCCCCATGGGAAAGCACTAAGCCCCTGCAGATTGGTTTGACTTTGGTTTGATCCTGGTGACACTGTTGCAGTCACCCCATCTTTCAGGGATCCACACCACTGAGAAGGTTGGACTCATGGATCTATCACCCCCATGAGGCTGCAAGATGCAGCTGGTGAGGTTTTTGTTCATGCAACATTTTTGTTATTCACCGTAGGGTTATAGGTTCATTCACACTGAAAAGGACTTAAAGACTTTTCCAGTCCTGCCAAAGCAGGATCAGCTACAAGATGAGACCAGGTTAGTCAGGGCTTTGTTGAGCATGGTCTTGAAAACCTTCAAGAATGGAGACTGTGTTGGTGTCTCGGCCCTTTCGAGTCCTGGAAGATTATTTCCTTGCTGTTAGCTTCTCATGCACATTGTGTGTGGAGATGTCATTTCAAGGTATCTGTCCTAGGGAATGGTTGTCTGTTATCTGCCACCTGTGAAAAAATGCAGAAATCCTCCAATGATCAGTCTGGAGCTCTGATTACAGGTCCATACAGTAACGTAATGCTGCATTTCTGCCCTCATGTGTCTATCTGGAAAAGTCTCTGCTGCTACAGAAAGATGTTGGCTTCACCAAAGTCCACACTGGAAAAAAAAAGATCACAGGCACGGAAGAACTGTCCTGCAGCTTAGCCCGTTACCCTGCTTCTAAAGGCAGCCACAGCAGAAGCTCTGAGAAGAACATGAAGAGGAGCACATACACGATGCCACCATATAATGCTCCCCCAATCCACTGTAATTCATGGTTCTGCATAATTAATAAACCTCACTAGTTTTCCTTCCATGAATTCATTTAATTAATTGACTTGCAAGTTTTCAGTGTGCTCCATGCACCTCAGCAAGGACACCAACCTCTAATGATGAGTGTGAGGAAGCACCTCCTCGTCCTCTTTCCAGTCCTGCCTCCTGTTGCTTTCCTTCCCTGTCCCAGCACCCAGGGCTGGATCCTGGATCCTGCTGTGAATAGTGTCTGGATGAAGAAAGGTGCTGCTCTTCCCTGCTCCAAAGCAAGTGTGGGCAGTGGAGAGTGTTATTGCTAATGACCTCTGTTGTTGACCAACTACCAAGTGCATTTCAACTCCAGAGACAGAGGGAAGTATATTTGGGTGCCAGTGAGTCCCTTCAAGGCTACCATTCTTACAATCTAAAGGATTACCCCAGGAGTGAGAGTGAAGGCTTGGATTGCACAAATAAAACATTTACCCATCTGTGTCTCACCTTCTTTGTTTCTAAGTTGGGACTAGTTTTGCTTCAAAGAGCTCAGGGGACACAATTTGGCTTCTATAACACCTTTATCTTTCAGTGTATAACCCATGTTTTATAGAAAATATGTAACTAAGTGAAACTCACCACCCAAAAAAAAAAACATTTCCGCTGGCAAATGAAACACTTCTCCAAGTCCTCTCTAGGTGTAAAGGGACATCAGAGCTGTGGTTTAAAGCTCAGAGAGTAAGAAGCTCCTTCTGCCATCTGATGGTGAATGGAGGGAAGGAGTCACAGCATTACATGTGCTCAGTGCCTAGCCAGAATCTGCGAGCACTAAACCTTCCAGACAGGGGATTGATTTTTGCCCTTCAGCTGTTGACAAGGACTGAAAAACATGGCCACAGGGAGAGCTTCATCTTCAGATGTCCATCCTGGACCTCCTCCAGTGACACTTGCAGTAGTAGAACAGAAACCAAACTGAGAGTCCTTCATGGCATGCAAGCTGAAACACTGGAGGAAAAGATGCGAAGCTGTGTTTGGAGATGTGGGAGAGAGGTGTGGGAGGGACCCTTTGCAGGTCCTCTACGTAGCTGGAAGTTTCTCAGGGATATCCTTCTTCCACTGAGAAGACTATGAGAAGCTACTTGTGTTGTAGGGATGTTCCTATCTAACCAGTCCACAAACTGAGGTGATTCAAAGCAAAGGGAAACAGCTCCAATTTCAGGGAAAGGAAGGTCTCGGAATTGACTCGGGAACAGCATTACTGGGGCACCCTTCCTTCTGGCCCTTGGAAGCTCTGTTCTCTCCCACAATAACTCCCCCACAGTCTGTCATCACTGTGTTTCTTGCTCTTCCACCTCTCCCAAGCACGTGGTTAATGATTTTGTTCCTCCACCTTTCAGACTCCTTACCTGCACCCAGCATCCTGCAAAAGTTTACAGATGACACCAGGTCGGGCAGGAGTGCTGATCTGCTGGAGGGTAGGAAGGCTCTACAGAGGAATCTGGACAGGCTGGATTGGTGGACCAAGGACAATGTATAAAGTTCAACAAGGCCAAGTGTCACAACAACCCCCGGCAGTCCTAGAGTCTTGGAGAGGAGTGGCTGGAGAGCTGTCCGGCAGAAAAGGACCTGAGGGTGTTGGCCAACAGCAGCTGAACATGAGCCAGCAGTGTGCCCAGGTGGGCAAGAAAGCTAATGTCATCCTGGCCTGGATCAGGAATAGTGTGGCCAGCAGGACCATCCCTGGAGATATTTAAAAGTCTTGTAGATGTGTTGTTTGGGGCCATGGCTGAGTGGCAGACCTGTCAGTGCTGGGTTAAAGGTTGGACTCAATGATCTTAAAAGGTCTTCTCCAACCTAAACAATTCTATGATTCTAAAAGCCAAGCATGGTGGTACGTGCTCCCCCTTCATGCTGTGACCCTGTTCATTGGGAGTCCAAGTTCCTGCAGCTCTGCCAGGTCCCAGGGGGCCTGACAAGGCAGTGAGGTCTCTGTGACTGTAGTTAGAGGGTAGCTAGTGACAATGTCCTGAGTCTGCAGAGTGAAAGGTAAATCATGCCTCTCGTCAGCTGCGTTGACTTGATGGAGGTCTGGGAGGAAAACAAGCCCAAGCCTGCACCAGAATGGTAGTCTTTCAAACTGATAACAAGGGCTTGATTTTACAGAGGGTGACATTCCTCAGATTTTTCCTCGTGATTAATGCTTTCCTTGTGTGTCCTTGCCACACCATGAAATCCTTGGCTGTGCAGTAACCCTCTGTGTGCTGCAGGACACATCCAGCAAAAGACATTAAGGTCTCAAAAGCAGACCCATCGCAGTGCCCCAGTTGTGGGACGATGTTTGGGGAAGGGCCACCAAAGGAGCAGCCCAAGTCACTGGCAGAGATGGTCTAGACAGAGCCCAGAAAGTCTGTGAAGACATTCAGCATGGAAACAGAGAAAAATAGTCAAGGATCATTCTCCTTTGCAGTCGGCTGTGGTTTGAGGTCATGCTGCAGAGTCCATGTCTCCATGGAGGCCTTGGGGAGAGCACACCACTGTGTTATCACTGCTTGACTGCCCAGTGCAAACTCAGGTTGATTTCCAAAGCTGACTCATGAAGTAGGATGGTGTGAAAAGGGCAGCATCCCTTACTCACACATGGGATGCAATTGTGTGGGAGGAGCAGGGGAGATTTGGGTTCCCAATGTTCTTCTGTAGGTCTGAAACAAAAGCAGTAAACTTCGAATCAAGATCAGGATGGAGAGGATTATTCTGTGTTTTACTTGCTGATCCACGAAACAACTGGAGCTGGTATCACTGGAGCAGAGATATTAACAAAGTGAGAGTTGATATGGTTACTGGTTGTCCTCACGTGTCTTTATGTTCACAGAATGTGGTGGCAGAAGCACCATTACTCATTTGAGACCCGAGTCCTTCATGAATGCCAGACCTTCACAAGTGATGAGGTATGAGCTGCTTTTTCCAGAGTAGGGAACAAAACCTGAATGTGTATCATCACAGAAATGAAGAGCAATGGGCAATGGGCAATGCTTTCCACCGTTTTATTCATGTCCCTGTGTCCAGCTGCAGTGTGTGTAGGTGCATTCAAATACCATACATCTCTTGCAAATCACCTTTGGTGCCCCGCTCTGGGTGGTGAACAGGACCCTCAGCATTTCTGACAGGTTCACATTCGTCAGTTCTCAGCTCAGCTCATTTCTTCCCCTTGCCTCCCCATCACCTTGGGCTTTGAGGGCACGTTCCTTCCTCCACAGTGAGCTCAGGGCAGCAGCTTCAGCGCTTCCGTTCCCTGCAAAGCTGCACAAAAAGAAGCCAAGAAGCCAATGCTAATTGTGAGAGTAATTAAAAGCCAAGTGTGAATACTCAGTCAAGGGTCAGCTTGGGTGAAGTCCCAGGCACGGCAGCAGAGCGGCTGTTTCAGGAATGAGAACGTGCCTCACGCCTGAGCTCTCAGCACTGCAGAGCTAATTGCCTCTGGAGCAGTGCTGAGCTGGGAGGGTTGCCCAGCTCTCGAGACCTGAGCCAGGCTTTTCACCTGGAGCCACAAGGTAGCAACAGCTTGTCCACATCTTGAAGACAGAGGATATGTGGCAGGGGCTCGGGGATCAAGAGGCAGCCAAAGCTTCCTTCCTGAAATATTTCTGTCCTTGGGAAGCTGCATTGACAAGAGGGGTGGATGATCTAAGGTGAGGTTGGTCCAGAGAGATTGCACTTTTCTTCTGCTGGAAGATGTGTGATGGACACAACGGCACGGTACAGCTTTGTGGAACCTGGGCCTGATCCTTCTACTGCAGGGTGCAAACCAGGTGTAGCTTCACAGATGTCATGACGGTATTGTGTAGGTTTTTTGGAAGCTCCCAAGGGGCAAAGGTACTTTAATTGTTCCTATTTTATTAGTCTTACTTTTATTTTGTTAGTCTTAGTATATATTTCATCAGGATTGTTACCTGGAGGTTATTTTCTAGGATCCCAGTTATTCTGGACTTCGGTGCTTTGAGACACCCTGAATACCATCAGCTCCCCCTTTCTTTCCTCTTTTCTTTCCCCCTTTCTTGCCTTTCTCTTTACTGCCAGACCTTTTCAAAATGTCTGAATCCACCCGTGTGAAACTGCTGTGAGATCAGAACATGGTGCAGTGGAATTTAATTGCCTTTTAGCTATCCTTCCTCTTGGTGTTATGCCCCAGAGGCATCTTCTCTTTGAAACCTCCCAGACATGCTCTCCCACTGACTTTCTCTGGAGCAGTGTTTACCCCACTCTCCTTAAATAGCAGATCCAAGCTGTCCAGTCACCAGTTAATCAAACACCCTTCCGAGTAGCTTGACTAGCTGGCAACAATACGTTTGAATGGATGTTTTGAAAAATATTTCTGCAGGAAGCCTTCCTCTCCTCCATCCCACTGTGGTGGCATTGTCCATGTGCCTCCGTAGCCCATTGTGCAACAACAAAAATGGCTCTGCTCTCTCTCTCTCTCACTTAGATGAACAAGGATTTACCAAAAATGCTCGTTTTTCTAAAAGGCCACAAGAGAAGTGTTTCAATAAGATGGAATTACAGTAACAAGGTAAGAAAACTTTACATGGTTCGGGGCTACCGATGGGATCAGTGTCAACTGAAGCAGACATTCAGAGGAATATTTTCTTCAGTTGCCAGCACTGGGTCATGGGGAAGAGATGTGGTCCTAATTTCTGGAGGTAATTGTAACTCCTGGGGCTCTTTTGGAAGAGGTAGAGGATTTGTCTGCATTTCTTGGCCAGTTTTGAATAAAATGATCATAGTTTGTCTCCCGCGTAGGACAGCCTTCCTAATTACTTCAGAGCACCTGTCCCCAAGTCAATGTGTGTGCGTTTATGTTATATTGTGGTGTAAAAAGTGCACGTTGCCAAGTTCTCATATAGTTTCCACAGAAGAAAGCAAGATGTAGTTCCTCTCTATTAAAGAAAGTGCAAAAATATGTGGTTTAGTAATAAAGTCTCTGCTTACAGCTCCGGCCACACAAACTAGTTGGGAAAGTGCAAATACACCCAATGGGCATCAAAGATTTCAGTGTTCTGTAAGGGGAACAAGACAATTTCATAAACCAAGATGAGGTGGACCCAACTAGCAAAGTCAAGAGAGCCACCATTAGAAAGTCAGGTTCTCCCTGCGTGTAACCAAGTTATTTCCTGCCAGTCAAACAAGAAAAAGACGTATCTCAGATCAACCATTTTAATGGTTAATACAGAGTTATCCGAGTCATTTTGGGTTATCAAATGCTGGATATAGACAATGCCACAGGCTATTGTAAATCTGCATAATTGGTACTCAACCAGTAATAGTGGAATCAGTTACAGCCGTGATTAAGAGTGTGAAATTTCAGTGTTTATTACATCAGTGTAATGAGGACGGATCCTGTCTCAGCGTAAGGCAGAGTAACTCTGCCATCAGCCACCACCAGAAGGTCTCCAATCTGCACAGAGTGGCACAGCTTCTTGGGTGGTGGTAGCAGCTCCACAGTGGTGAGACACTGACTTGCCACCAGCTGAGCATCAAGCCTTCCTTTGCTTGCTCCTACTAGGGCAGCACAGAGCCCGGAAAAGCCATGTAGGAGCAAAGAAAACATATTTTCTCTTGTTCTCGTACTCCTGAGCCTCTTCCAGGAAAAGACCAAGCAGTAGACGATAACAGCTCTTTGGGCTGACCTGGGGAGGGCAGGCCTGTGATTGAGATATAGGTCCCTGGGGACAGCAACAGTTGAAGTCTTTCCAATTAGCACTTTGGATTGGAGTCAAGAGCTGTCAGGGCTTTAATTTACTAACCTGTGTCCTTCTCCCTATATATCCATGTGACAGCTCATTCATTTAGGGTTGATAGAGTGCATGGCTGGCCTCTAACTGTTCTCCCATCCATCTCCTTCCCCAATTTGCTTCCTCAAGAACGTTTTCCAAAGGGGAATTTCCACGGCTCGTGGACACGCAATTTGTGCTGAACAGTTGTTCTTGCTGAAAAACAAAAGCTCAAGTCTCTCTGAGTTGTTTTTATGTCCTGAAGTGGGGATATTGGTTGGTGTCAATCACCGCAGAGAGAAGAAAATGAACTGTGTGTTGAGTCAGCTTTTATTGAGCTTGTTGGACACCAGCAGAACATATGAACTCTGTTGATCCAAGGTCAAAAAGAGGTGTAACAAAATTGCAACCTGCACAAAGTGTTCCCTGAGAGACCCTGATGCTTCAGCCCAGAGGAAAGACTTCCCTGGAAGACCTGACGGGGGACCTCATCATGCTCTACAATTACTTGAAAGGACATTGTAGAGAGGCTGGTGCTGGTCTCTTCTCACAGGTCATTAGGGACAGAACTAGGGGGAATGGGTTCAGGTTGCAACAGGGCAAGTTTAGGCTGGACATTAGGAAGAAATTCTTCATGGAAAGAGTGGTCAGACCCTGGAACAGACTGCCCAGGGAGGGGGTTGAGTCGCCATCCCTGGATGTGTTGAAGTGTCGCTGAGATGTGGTGTTGGGTGAGATGGTTTAGGGGTGAACTTGTAGTGTAGGTTTAATGGTTGTAGTGTAGGGTTAATGGTTGGACTTGATGATCCCAAGGGTCTTTTCCAACTTGAACTGTTCTATGATTCTAAGACAAACGTGTTGCACGTTCACCATCCACATATTTCGTTTAAGGTAGGCTCTTACCTACTTCCTATTAGCCATCATCTCCTACCGAGATCAACATTATGTTGCTTTCAAGATGGACACTGTTCTTTCTTTTTTTTTTTTTTTTTAACATGTATTAAATAGATGTCATCAACTCCTGAGCCTGGCATGAGCAGTAAATATGGCCCAAGGTTCAAGAATACACCCAAGTATGAGCGCCCCCAGTAATTTCCTGACATCCTTTGGCGACTGGAGGTGAGCAACCAAAACCACAGAGCCACTAGCAGATATGTCATAGAAGGTCTTCTTTTTACCCCGGCATTTCTTTCCATGTACAACTCACCCTATAACCCCGTTAAACCTCATGGTTTCCTACCCAGAGTTATCACTGTGTCTTTCTCCTTAGAATGCAGCAAATTTCTTAGTGATGTTAGGCAAGAATCCAGCTGACAGGATCTTATATTCAGAAAGGACCTTTACTACTGTTTGTTCTTAGAGCACATGAAGCCATGCTAGCAGGCCTCATCTGACCTCGAATTCCTCTCAGAAATTCTGTTTCTGCTTGAATCTCCCCTAGTATTAGGGGGAGATCATCCTCAGTCTATGTATCAACTCTTCACAGAATCACAGAATTACAGAATGTTCGGGGTTGAAAGTGACCTCGAAAGATCACCCAGTCCTGCCAGAGCAGGATCATTTCAAGTAGGTCACATAGGAACACGTCCAGGCAGGTTTTGAATGTCTCCAGAGAAAGAGACTCCACAACCTCCCTGGGCAGCCTGGGCCAGGGCTCATAGTTGAAATGTTTTTCCAAATATTTTTGTGGAACGTCCTGTGTTCCAGCTTGCACCCATTGCCCCTTGTCCTGTCAATGGACATACCTGAAAAGAGCCTGGCTCCATCCTCCTGACACTCCCCCTTGACATATTTATAAAAATTTATGAGGTCTCCCCTTAGGCTCCTTTTCTCCAAGCTAAAGAGCCCCAGCTCCTTCAGCCTTTCCTCATCAGGGAGATGTTCCACTCCCTCCATCATCCCTGTGGCTGCGCTGGACTCTCTCCAGCAGTTCCCTGTCCCTCTGGAGCTGAGGGGCCCAGGACTGGACACAATATTCCAGATGTGGCCTCCCCAGGGCAGAGCAGAGGGGCAGGAGAACCTCCCTCGACCTACTGACCACCCCCCTTCTAACACACCCCAGGATGCCCTTGGCCTTCTTGCCCACGAGGGCACACTGCTGGCTCATGGCCATCCTGCTGCCCACCAGCACCCCCAGGTCCCTTTCCCCTGTGCTGCTCCCCAACAGGTCAGTCCCCAGCCTGTACTGGTTCATGGGGTTATTCTTTCTCAAGTGCAAGACAGTTGCCTGCAGTGAGGTTCCTCTGGCCAATGGCAATGCAATGTAGATCTCCACTGGAGCCAGTGCCCTTGGGCCCCTTCGTAGCCAATGGGGCCGAGCAGCATACAAGCCACCTGGTTAATTTTAGACTTGTATTTAGGAGGTGATGAGTCGTTCCTAGAAATACCAATTTTTACTTAGAAATGAAAGTTGGGCAGCTAATGCAAATGGAGATGTCTACACTGGTTTAAAGTCTTAGAGATTTAAAGTTTAAAGGCTTCAAATGATGCGAATCCAAATAACCATAACTAGAGTGTAAATAGGAAGGAAAGACATGCCAGCATCACTACGATGCTCGTGGAATAAGGAACAAGAATAAAAATACAGAGCCAAGACCACATGTTTTGCTATTAAACAGGCATCACAGGTCAGCTTCCCAGCTGGTGGCAACCTGCTGCCTCTTTTAATTCCAAACTCCTTTACCCATGAACCTGAGTACCACAAGGAAGCTGGGAGGAGGTAAGGACAAGAGCAATGTGAAGATGAGTTTGAAGATCGGTGTAAGATCCCACAGTTTCTCCACACTGGTGAGATTTCAAGGGCATGGAGACACCTGTGCTTCAGCAGAGACTGACAGGAAGCAAATCCCTCATGGTCCTTTGTGCCTTTGAATCTTTCCCATTCAGCTGTATTACAATAAAAACTGCTGTAAACGGCAAGCTGGGAGGGGGAGTAGGGATCAGAAAGCAGTGAGCAAGATCAGTCTTGTTAGTTGTTAAACTGACAAGAATAATGGAAAAGAGGAGGAGAGGGCACGAGAGAAAATGCAAAAGCATTAGGCAGAAATTCTGTGAAGCTTATGCAACCTAAAACACAATGTGATTTGCTCGCAGTGCCGTTTAACCTCACACCCCTGTGACTAATGAATTTTCAATGCTGGGGGATAGATAAAAACCAAATCACAACAACAACAACAACAGCAGCAAAAAAAGCCACGGCAGCCCACAATTAGCTGGCAAGCAGCAAAAGGATGGTGTTTTCCCCAGTCTACTTCGCAAAGCTTTTTCAGCAGTGTATCTTAGGGGGCATCAGTGGGAGATGGACAGGCTCAGCACTGGACTTTAATTCTCAGGCACTGTCTGACTGATAAAGATTTTAATTGGAGTGTTTATGTTTCCAGTCCTCCAGCAACACAGATCTGCTCTGATAATGTGTTTTAAGGGACCAGAGGTAACATTTGGAAGATAAATGTGGTGTCAGCTGCCCACTGGGTTACGCAGACATTATGGCCCACTGAGGATCCATTATCCACTGTATTTTGAGGGCTTTTAATGAGTTTTCCAGGCGTCCACCTCTGGTTTTACAGAATTTTGCTTCTTCCCTCTGTTTTTAGACACCAGACTTGATTACTACCTGATGTAAATGAAGCCGTTTTCCTTGACTGGCTTAGGTGGGCTATCAGGCAGCATCCCGAACAGCAGAGTTACACTGAAGACAGGATACTAGAGCTACTCTTCTTAGGGTGGCCTGAGTCCATCAGCTTTCATAAATAGGGGTACCAACAAGTGTAGGAAGAGAAGCAGCCTTTCGTTGTCAGCTAGAGGAGATGGACGATATCTGCAGAGAGAAAGGAGTCACACTCTGCCTGATCTAATAGCTCACGTGCCCACCAGTATCTCTGAAGCAATGGAAAGCAGATGGAAGAAAATCGTGGTTGCACTTCCAACACACAACGGTGAGATAGAATCCTAGAATTGTCAAGGTTGGAAGGGACCCTAAAGATCATCTAGTTCCAGCCCCCTGCCATGGGCAGGGGCATCCCCCACTGGATCAGGCTGCTCAGAGCCCCATCCAGCCTGGCCTTAACAACTTCCAGGGATGGGGCTGCCACCCCCTCTCTGGGCAACCTGTGCCAGGGTCTCCCCACCCTCATGGGGAAGAACTTCTTCCCCACGGCCAGTCTGAACCGACCCATCTCCGGCTTCAATCCATTCCCTCTAGTCCTGTCACTGCCCGACATCCTAACAAGCCCCTCATCAGAGATCGTTTCTATCCTTAGCCAGCACCAGTTCTTGTTTGATGATAGGATTTTCTGGGCAGTGGTCTTGTGGTTGTTTGAAACATGGTCCTGGAGCATCCACCGGTGCTGGTTCAGGGAACTCTGCTGTGAACCTGGCCTTGGCAAGGGGCAGGAGTGTCATTCCCACCCTGGTAAGCACAGGCAGTGTCCCACACCATTTGTCTTCATTGCCCGCAGTGACTTGACCAGCATGAGAAAGTCAGTCCCACACAGTTTTATTTATTTTAAGTGAGTGTGGGACACGTTCCAAAGTGCCACATTGACAGCCTGGGAAAGCGCGGTCCTGCCTTTACCCTGAAAAGAGGGACAGGAGAGAAAACAGCCTTACAGACTCCTTCTTCTCCAACCACCATCTTTAATGAGGAACTACCAGTTAGGAAGATGCACCTCCAGGTAGAAGAATATTATCTCCCACCTCTTAAAGCCAATTTGCAGCTGCTTCACAGCAGCTTGCTGGGATACCTCCTCTCCAGACCTGAAAATAATTTCAGACGAATGAGAAGATCCTTCGGGTCTTTACAGTTGGATTTCGACAGCAACCTGACAGCAAACAGTGCTGGAGTCCTCCAGTTTGTCCCACTGGAAGGCCACATTACTTTAAAAACAGAAGAAAAAACAAAAAAAAATAATATTTTCCCTCCAGAAGTGCTAAGAAGTGATTTTTTTTTCCCCCAAAATTTCTGGTCTGTTCTGGTTGTTTCCTTGCAGCTTACTAAAGCCGTCAGACTCGTTTGAGCTTGGGAACATGGAGACATGAAATATTTAAAATTGGCACCGGCTTTATTTTCAGACTTCCAAAGGCAGTCCAAAATGAAAAAAAAATAAAAATCAGACTCTGAAGATTTATATGCTCTTTGAATAAGGACTGAGCAGGGCTTTTAATTGATCACAGTTCATCTAAAGAGAGAGTTGAGCAAAGCTGGGGCAGTCGCAAGGTCAGGACTAACAAAGATACACTTCCACATGCCCTTGGAAATATCAGTATTATTGGCAAGGTCTTCTCCTCCTGGAAGATTCTTCCTCCTAGCAATATACCTCAGCCGAAAATCCCTTAGAGAGGACTGTGCTGGGGCGTGACAGAAATGTGCGTGCTCGTGGGGTAGATGCTGTGTGTGACAGAGCAATGTTGTCTTGATCTCCTTGCAGCTGTATCTAACGAACACGCCACCCTCTCTGCTCCATGCAATTATGTGGAGACGTGTGGAAGGAGAAGGAGAGCCATCAGAATAACATTTGGTTTGCATCAAGAGGTGTTAGAAGGGGAGTAGCAAGTAGGTCGAGAGAGGTTCTCCTGCCCCTCTGCTCTGCCCTGGGGAGGCCACATCTGGAATATTGTGTCCAGTTCTGGGCCCCTCAGCTCCAGAGGGACAGGGAACTACTGGAGAGAGTCCAGCGCAGCCACAGAGATGATGGAGGGATGGAACATCTCCCTGGTGAGGAAAGGCTGAGGGAGCTGGGGCTCTTTAGCTTGGAGAAGAGGAGGTTGAGGGGTGACCTCATTAATATTTATAAATATGTCAAGGGGGAGTGTCAGGAGGACGGAGCCAGGCTCTGTTCAGGGATGTCCAATGACAGGACAAGGGGCAACAGGCACAGGTTGTAACATAGGAGGTTCCACAAAAATATTAGAAAAAACTTTTTCATTGTGAGGGTGACAGGGCCCTGGCACAGGCTGCCCAGGGAGGGTGTGGAGTCTCCTTTTCTGGAGACATTCAAAACCCGCCTGGAAGCGTTCCTGTGGGACCTACTGTAGGTGATCCTGCTCTGGCAGGGGGTTGGACTGGATGATGTTTTGAGGCCCCTTCCAAGCCTGAACATTCTGTGATTCTGTAATTCTGTGAAGATTTACTTTAACCCAGATGATGATCCAATTTAGATCGCAGCCTGTGAAAGGGCTGGATGAACAGGGATGCTACAAAGAGGATTTTCACAAAGAAAGGGAGGCTCTCCATTACAGCTCACCCCTGAGACAACTCTTCAGAGAATCTGCTGTCCTCTTCTTTCCCACAGTTTTTGTAAGAGCTGGGGTGGCCAATGATGGTTCTCCGCCTGTGTCTGGCTGCTGGTTTGCTCCCACACCCAGACACTGTTGTGTGCCTGGTCCTGATGGACCAGATCTCTGATGATGGGTTGAGATCGGCAGTCCACACAGAAAAGAAGTGATTTCTTCCCTTCTCCTTCTCATTTTGGGCTGTAATGACCGAATCATGGCTGTTTTCACTGTTGCTGGGTGATCAGCAAACTCCAAAGGTAGAAAGGAGAAATTAGAAGTTATTGACTGGCCTGGACCAAATGTATAGAGTTCAGTAAGGGGTGATTCGGGTTGGATATTAGGAACAATTTCTTTACTGAAAGGGTTGTCAGCCACTTTAATAGGCTGCCCAGGGAGGGGGTTGAGCCACCGTTCCTGGAGGCATTTAAAAGACAGGTAGATGCTGTGCTGAGGGACATGATTCAGTGGTGTTAATAAGGCTAGGACAAAGGTTGGACTCAGTGATCTTCAAAGTCTCTTCCAACTGAAGCTCTTCTATGATTCTAAGTTGTTTTTCACAAACAACTAATTCAACTTAAAGAGGAAGGTCAGGGGCAGTGCGTTATTTGTGAATATGGGTTGAGTGTAGCTGATGGCTTCAACTGAAAATAAAAGTATGGGGATGATGGAAGGGAAATGTCAAAATGTTTCTTTTCAACCTGTCTTATGTTTCACATCAGAAACACCAGGGCAATTTCAAAGCAAAACCTTTCAGCTTCTATTTGTCATTTCAAAGTGGGATTTCTCTCAGGTGGACCCATTTATATTTAATAACTTAGAAATAAAGCAAAAAAATTTAATTAGGTGGTCAAGGGAAATATTTTGGGTTGACTCTAAATGATTGTTTTTACAGCTTTTATTCATTTCTCTGAAAACAAGGGGGAAATATTTGGGCTTGACTTACTTCAGTTGGTTTTTATTGATTTTTCAGTAAAACCAGGGACCTGAAAAAGAATGATTCCCAAGCTCTGAACCTTGCTCTGGACCATACTGTATCTCTTGGTAGCGTGGGTGGAGTATCTCCTGATTATAAATAGTCTGTGCTTATAGACAGTAATTGAAAATACAAAGTTTTGAGGGAAAAAAAAAGAAGGAAAAAAAAGGAAAAACAGAAGAAAATCTTTCAGAATTTCTCACCAGCTTCCTGCATGCTGGCACTCCTCGACCCTGCTGGGGTTTTAAGCTTAGTCCTTAGAGGATGAGTAAGGCTGGAGGCAGCACTGGGTCAAGGCACTGCCCATGCAAAGGGTAAGGCAGCGAACAGGGAGCCTTGGGGTCAGTTTAATGTGTGACATCGTGTCACTGCCAGCTCGCCCTCTTCCCACAGCAGAAGCATCATCAGGGGAGGAAAGAGCTCAGCGCACATTAGCTCCCCGAGGAGAGCATCTCTGCCTGTAGCACTTTGCCTGATCCCATTCTCCTGGTTTTGCTCTCCTGGGAATGGGCCAGCGAGCACAGAAAAGGGACAGAATTTGTTGCCTCGGGGTGTCTTGTGCTAACACAGTGCCCAGTGCCTCCCAGGACTCGTGGTCTCTGTTTAAATAGACTCCCAAGAGCACAGTGATTTGTTTATGCTTCCTACTGAGACCTGCAAGATGATCTATAGAGGCTGCCTCAGAATCTGGTGGACAGAACATCTCCAAAAATTGCTACCAAAAAAAAAAAAAAACCAGCCCAAATGCCTGAATTCTGGTTTTATGTCAACTGTGAATGTGGATCGTTTCCCTTGCAAGAGTTCCTGTGGTTTGCAGTGCCTCCGTGTTGTCCACCCCAGACTGCAGCAACCTAATATACCCACAGCCTTCTTCTTAAAGAATTAGGGTTATTTATCTCTGTTTCTAGACTTTCCTTTCCCTCTTCACAACAATTCCTGAGTCCATTCATAATTTTCAACCACCTTCAAAGCAGAGGGAGAGCTCTCAGAGCTAACCAAGCAGCAAGGTGGGGGGGAAACCCATAAGCTCAGAAGGGACAGGTGAAACACAGACTTCTCTTTTAGACATCAGAGGATCCAGAGCAGGCAAGAGACTTTAAATATGTTCCACCAATAGAGAAAAAAATCTGTCAGCCATGAGAAAGAGATTGGGCAATGCCCATGGACATCTCATGGCCTCAAGTCTCTGTACTCTGCTGCTCATACAGTTCAACAACACAACGTAGCCTAGTTTTCAAGCATTTAGGACATATTTTAGGTTCCTTCCCATCCCTCAAAGGCAATATTGGCTTTTCTGGTCCCAGACTTTACTTCATCCTAGCTCAGTATATCACAGCACAGGACAGACTTCAGTGCTGAGCTCCACAAGACCTCACTTAGTCTATTGTTAGGACCCGAGGAGCTCGAGGACGTTCAAGATGTGCTGCTGACAGCAGATGTGATTTATTTGTGATAATTTTCTGGGGGTGAACCAGATCCAAAGCAGGATCTGGAACGTTTCCGTTGAGAGATGATGATGTAAACGTTTTCCCCATCACACAAATGGGGAGCTGGTGGCTCTCAGCAGAGGTAGTGGTAAGGTGGAAGAAGAAGATTTCCAGCCACCCCAGTACAAATCTCTTCTGTAAATCTCCCCTGGAGGCTCAGACATATGTTGGGGCTCTTAACACTGCAATTCAAACAACCTGGGATTTCCTTTCCCGACACATTTGTATTCTCCTGGGAAAGGACTCCGTTCTCTGTCCTGTCAACTCAGCACTGAATATATGCTCAACACCTCTCCCCCTCTGCATACACCATTTTTGTATATATAAAAAGACAGAAAAGAAAAAAAAAACACACACACACACAAATGAACCAAGAAATACCATTAAGAAAACAGTTGCTTCTGCAACTCCAGAGGGAAAGCATAGAAAAAGCATTTCTTTGGAGGTAAAAGAGGAGCTAAGCAGGCAGAAATTCTTTGCACTGAAGCTGTAAACTGCAAAGTTTCCCACCCTTTCTCTCCGCTTGATTTCTGGGCAGCTGCACCACAAGAAAAACCCCAAGCTTGCAAACTAATCAAGCCATGCTTTATGCTGCTACTGGAGAACACTTTGGGGAAATTGCTCTTCTGTAACGTCTGTCGGGGAAAAAGAGAAAGACATCTTTTTACGTGTGCATTTTATTTTGCAGCGTTACAGAGTGAATCAAAATGGGCTGGGGAGAAGGGGGCTGGTGCTCACCCTGACTGAACGTTGAGTCCAGTGGAGCTGGTGGATGTACATTCATTTACGCCAGCTGAGAAACAAGACTTGAGGTTCTCATTATACAGAAAACACTGAAGCCTGATTTATTGTTCCCTGGGAGTTACGGGAAGGAGATGGAAGGTCAGACAGCATACAATCCAGATAAATACAAGGGAGTCATCAGGGGTCAGCCGGTGCTGCTGAAGTTTCAGGACAAGCAACTTGTTTGCTGTATCTTCCTTCTTCAGCACCATCATGGAGTAAAAGAGTCCTCCCTTTTCAGGGTTGTGGAGCCTGTGGGAGATGCAAAGCCAGGATGACAGAGGCGATGGAGACTGCCTCCAACCCATCCTCCACAGAACAAGACAAGGAGACCAGTATGGCTGGTGGGACTGCAAGAAGCTGCTCCAAGCTCTGGAAACCGGGTGGGGGTGATGGTGGGGAAAGATCACGCAAAATCCTACACACGAGTGGGAGATGTATTTGCAGGAGGGCCTGGCCTGGAGATACACAGGGCCCTGATGTTACAGGGACCAGTAACGTTTGTTATCTCCATCAGCAACGTGGACAGGAGGATTGAGCACACCCTCAGCAAGTTTGCTGATGACACTGAGCTGTGTGGTGTGGTCAACACGCTGGAGGGAAGCCTGGAGGCTCTGGGCAGCCTGATCTAGTGGGGGATGTCCCTGCCCATGGCAGGGGGTTGGAACTAGATGATCTTTAAGGTCCCTTCCAACCTTGACAATTCTATGATTCTCTAAACTGTGCTTGTAGCCAGAAAGCCAACCAGAGGGAAAAAATAACTCTGCCAAGCTCCTGCTGATGTCCTTCTCTGCTTCTGTTTGGCTTCCTGGAATAGCTAGAAAATTATTATGGCTGATGAAATTCTGGAGTAGGAAGCTTCTACGCTCCTACCTTCCAGCCCAGGAGGGGGATGACCTGTAAGGGGATGTATTATAATTGTGTTTGGAAGCAAAGAATATGCTCAAATGCTTCCCTGGAGGAAAGTCACAATAGCAAGTAATTTTAAAATCCAGAAGAGAATATGTGGGAGAATACAGATCTTGCAAATCATGTTTTCCCTTACTATCAGAGTGGGTATTGGAAACACTAATTGAAGAGTGCAGGGTAAGATCTAGGATGCTGCGATGCTCAAAAAAACCAAAACACAAACACAAAAATTCTTCCTGGTTAATTAAATGGGAGATTCCCTTCTAATAAACTGGAAAGCACTCTCTGAAGAGGTAATACAATGGGTCACCTTCCAGGAGAGGTCACAGAGAAGAAGTATTTGGCCCAGCAGCCAGATGAGAAGCCAGCAAAGGAGCAGTTATCTGGGCATTGGCTTTGCAGAAAGTCTGAAGTACCAAAGGGAACGATCGTGGCATGTGATGCTGTGAGCTACCTAAGTGTGAATGGCAGGAGCTATGACAACCATCAGTGACTTGATTCAGGACGAAGAATTCTGCAGAGTAAGGATTTCAGAAAAGCAGAATTTGGTGGGATTCCTCCTAGAAGGTGACTCAGTATATTAACAAGCAGGATTGCATCCAGGGGGTAGCTGTTAGAATGTTTACAATCACGCCCTTTTTAAGAGTGGTTTGAGGGGAATGAAACAATTTTGTCTTACTTATTTTTTTTTGGTATGTGGAAAGTGTCTGCTTCCTTTGAAAATATTCACATTTCTCATCAAAGTCTGAATCCAGGGAAGCTTTTTGCCAAAAAACCTCACAAAACACTAGGTTCAGTGAAAGGTTTATTTTTTTTTTTTATCCTTGAAAGAACAGAAGCTTTTCTGTTTTGATCTTATCTCTGTTTTCAGGGAAGAACAAAACATTTACCAGCCACATTCACCTTAGAGGCTGGTAAGGTCAAAATCTGGGAATTTCTTAGAAATCTTGGGAAGTGTCTCAAAAGTTTTAGTTCAAACCTGCCTCTGGGCCGTACTTGCATCATTTGAGATAATGAATCAATGGATGATATTAACATCGAGGCGCTGAAGGGTCACGAAGAAAAAAGCAGCTTTGAAATCGGTGCCAATTCCTGGCTCTGAATTCTCCAAATTGTGGAGACAGCTGCCAAGGCCAGATCCAAATTCCTCCTAATCCAAGACAAGATCTGAGCACTTTGAAAAGTAACGTTTGGAGCCTGGATCGGAATTCTGCTGGAATCACCTCCCTTGCCTTCAGAAAGCATCAGAGGCATGAGAACATCCAGTCAAGACAAACCCAACTTCTACGTCAGAATATATATTTTTTTTTAATTTATTTTTCAATGCTGGTTAGGAAAAGGGAGGACAAGATGTATGCCAAGAGTAGCATATACAAGAAGGCTGTCTGCTCTGTGATGGTCTTCTTGGTTTGTTTTAGCACCTCCTTCCCATAGCCACCAGCACCATCAAACTGCAACGACTGGAGGCCCAACTGAGGGCAGGCAGGGACTTGACCCTGTCAAGCTCTCAAGATGATTCGTCCCAAGTCAAAATGAGAATGGAGAGTTGTTTCCTGCTAGTTTGCACCATCCCAAGATCTTGTCACAGCGTAGATGAACCTCTTCCAAGCACAGACTTGAGATGTGGTTGCAAAGTTCCTCATCTGGATGCTGGAGAAATGTGTCCATGGGTAACGTGCAAACGGGATGACAACCGATCTCCAAACCTCCATTGCATGGAGTTCTCTGCGACATGTTCAGTGTGATATGATTCAAGCCTTACAAATTGCAGTTTTCTCCCATACAAGACTCATTTGGGGCTGATATCCCAAAGGGGTTTAGGGATCTCGTGTTCCAACTTGAGAAATTGTTCATTCGACTACCCATCTCAAAGACTGGAGATGGAAGAGTGAATGTATTCTTTCATAATACATATGAGATTAACACCAGAGAAAAACCCAAGAGCCTCTTGGGCAGGGACACTGGTGAAGAAGCCCAGAAGAAATATTTTATTCTTGCAGTCTGTGGAGGTATTTAAAAGATGTGTAGATGTAGTGCTCAGGGACATGGTTTGGTGATGGACCTGGCAGTGTTAGGTTTACGGTTGGATCCAATGATATTAAGTGTCTTTCCCAACCTAAATTCTTCTATGATTCCATGATTCTATGACTCCCTGATTCTTGAACTCAGGAATTTTCTGGCAGACTGATGACCCTCCAGTCAAGCACAAAACCACCTTTTCATCTCTGAGTAATATCCGAGGAAGTGGTCACTCCAGTTCATGCATCCCAGCTTTTTTCTCACCCAGGGATTACAACCATCTTAGATCCTGTGACATGTTTCTCCATGGCCAGGCCCAAGAGATGAATGGTCTCACCAAACAGTGGTCCGTGCCTGGGCACCTGGATAAAAAAAGCCCAGGGGACTGCCCCCTGGCACAAAAAATATAACTACTTGCCTGGATATTCTCTTGCCAGTGCTTGTGCACTGGTCTGTGCCCAGCTCTTCTGTCTGCAAGAGGACAAGCCTCTTTGCTGGCCACTGGGTTTATTTCTGGTGATTTCCTGATCCCAGGATTAGATGAAAGGAGAGTGGTCATGGGAGAGCTCTGGAGATTTGCACTTTGCCAGAATCCTGAGAGGCTCGTGCACTTGCAGATACAACACTTCATTATTCGCGCCTGGAAGATGGAAAATAGGACACATTTGATATAAAAACCCAGAACCTAAAATCACTCACTTTGCAGTCTGCAATTGAAAGCACATATCTAGCCATGTTAGGATGGAAATGTTTCTTTTCCCAGGGAAATCTCTCCTCCCCTGCTGCTACGTAGGTCAGGTGGAACATCTGCCTGTGTGCTTGAGGGGACCAAACTCCATCACTATCCAAGATGATCTTGATTTGCATTGTGGCAACTGAGACAGCAATCTGGTCTGCTGTTTTTCACAAGGTGGGTGCCTGTATGTGTGGAAACGTGCTGTAAAACAGCACCCACGAAGCCATTGTTTTGCCAGTCCCGTTCCTTTTAAAGTCACTGGTTTTTTTTCCTAGTCCTGTCTGGACAAGACACATAACAGCCTTGTTCATTTTTCCAGTGATGTGATGTTCTGGGTCTGGGACCACAACAAATGTCACCCCTCAGAAACAACTTTTGCGATGGTACTTGCCTGCCAGGACAGGGACAGACAACCCTGAGCATCAAACATATGTGCTGCTCCTGTCTTCTTATGTGGACTCACAGTCCTCTAGAAGTGTCATTCATTTGTCATAGAGATTCGCTGCCATTATAGATCCAGAGAAGGAGATTCATCCCATCAACCTTCAGGTCTTTGTAGTCACAACCCTCTTCAGAGTCAGTGGAGCTAAGAAGACACGGTTCATGTGTAGATTTACCTGTAGGAACATGGTTTAGTGGTGGACCTGGCATTGCTAGGTTAATGCTTGGATTCTTATAGGTCTTTTCCAACCTAAATGATTCTATGATTGTGGGAGTAGATGTAGATGTGCACCTTGGGACTAGAAAAGCTGCACCCTAAAACCACCTGCTTCTCCCTTCTGACTCTAGGGAAAATCCCAGTGAGTGCCTCCAGCAATCAGCCTGCCATGTATTTAGAGTTCCAGCCTTGCCTTCCATGTTTACCAGGGAAGATGTACCACCAGGCATCCCTCCGAGCCAAGTCAGGACAAGATCGATGTACGTGAGGAAGGAAGAGTCCTGACAATGAGGCATTTTGCTGCCAGCTGGCTCTCCATCTGCAAACACTGCCAACATCTGCCTCTTTCGCAAACATCTGTACGTGCTGACAGCAATGACATGTTGGGGGAAGATCTCTGATGAATCCTGGAAGCGCAATAGTTCAAAAACAACAGGGCAGTTGTGTATGTGTTTGTCTTCCTGAGAAAACACGTTTCATGCAATGGCTTCTTACCCTCCAATAACTCTTAAGTGCCTGGAATCTTTTTTAAGCATTGCTGGTTTTTTATAACTGGGGAAACTGAGGCAGGCTGTGCTAGCAGAGGTGATGCCAAGCACTGGGTGGCAAAGCAAAGGGATGAACCTGTACATCTGATTGCTTAGGCCAGTACTTTAAATGTTAGCAAATGTACCTGCCTGGATGTGATCTTGCTCTCCTTCCAACTTGGGAGGGAGAATATTGGATGCAGGTGACCTGCCGGCAGCAGTTTTAAGGGGAAAGGGAAAGGAGGAAGATTAAAGGACAGAACCAAAACTCGTCCCCTGTGGCATCTTTTATGAAACCATTTCCCTTTACAACGTCCCCAGCATCCATTAAGGAAGCTTTTAGGACCAGCCCTTTTTTTGACTCACAAATGAAACCAGATGCCAAAACCCCAGAAGTGGAAGCAGCAGTAAAAAAAAAAAAAAAAAAAAAAAAAAAAAAAAAAAAAAAAAAAAGAAAAAAAACTACAAAAGGGCAGATTCACCTCCTGAACTTGGCAGCAGCATGAGGCCACCTTAGCAAAGTCATCATGGGACCATCCATCATCTCACAAAATTGTTGCTGCTCTAATTAAAGAGAAGCCATAAAGATTTGGATTTTTTTTTTAATCAAATATTGGGAAGAAAAGGCACTCGCTGCCAAAGTGATTAAGGACTCTGCTGTTGTCCATAAGCAGAAGTTTCACTCAATAAGTGCCTACCATGAGTTTCTGCTCGGGTGGAAAGGGGCCTGATTCTGCATGCACCTGAGTACGGGAGGGATTTTATTTCGGCAGCCTTCCTCCTGGTTCCACAATGGTTTGTGGGAGGGGATGCTCGCTTTCTCATCTAACTGCGATGTGAAACAGACCCTAAATATGTCCCTTCGCATGAATAAAAGGGTTCAGGGGTGTATTTATTTGCTGCCTTTTTCTCTGAGCATCTCCATCCGCTCAATCCCAGCTCTGGGAGTGGGTTTCTCAAAAAACAAAAGCCCGAGCGAGGTTTCAAGCAATCCCGTTGCGAAGTCACACGAGTCAGGGTTTGGGGTGAGCAATCATCTCCTTCCCAACACCCCCCCTCTCCTGGCTAAGCAACTGTTTAGTTCTGTTTTATGGAGGTTTTGGGTCGTGAAGGAAATCGTACAATTGGGGATGAGAAATGTGGGTTACTTTTTTCTTTATACCGAGCATGTTTTCACCGGTAAAAAAAAATGACAGCGGGGAAAGTGTTCACATTTCATCATCAAAACTGAAAACATCCTTCACTCCTTAACGGCAACCTTTGTTGGCTTTCCACAAATCTTTCAAAGTTTGCAGGGGCTTTGGTACTTCCAACGATGCTAAGAATATGTAGTCCTTTTCCTCTTTTTATTCCATCTTCCCTGTTCCTGTTTTCCTGCCCTGCTGCTGGCATTTTTGCAGCTTGGGGGGGTTTTGGGGTTGGGTTTTTTTTTCTTTCACTGGGGTTGTGTTTTTTTTTTTCTTTCACTGCCGCTCGGGAGTTTTGGTAACTCCTTTCCAGTGAATTTTTTATTTTGGCAAATGTGCAAGGCCAGCTCCTTCAGGAGAAGTTGGTGGAGAATTTCCATTTCACTGCTAGAGACTAAGTCACCAATGGTCAATGACCTTGAAGCCATGTGCCTACCCCTGATTTAATATAGAGATTTTATGTGAACTTAAGGACAAATATCTTCCCTTACAGAACCACTCCCCATGACAGCCTCACTAATTAGTTGTTGCTAACAGTGATAACAGAGCTATCAGATTTAATAGGCAGGAGCTTATGACAATTACAGGGAATTCATCGGGTATGGGAAGGCAGAGGTTTGGCTCTGGGGACAAATGGGCAGTTTTTTTCAGGCAGCACAAAGCAGGGCAGAGCTGCTGTATAGAAGGCTGCTCCTCAAGGCATAGAATTGTGGCTTGGAAGATGTCCCAGCCAGCAGGATTGTGAGGTGACGAAGGGTAGATGTCATAAATGCATGGAAAAATTGGAAAGGGCAGGTTTGGAAATCATTTGCCTGCCTTTCTTCTCTTTTTCTCTTGTGTTTTTGCTCTGCCTCTCACTTTGCTTCTCACTCTACTCCCCTCCTTCCGCAGAAAGAGGTGGAAAAAATAAAGATGAGAAAATTACAGAAAGCACCAACATGTTATTGCTTCTCACTGTCCCTGGCTGAGTGTCTCTGATGTGTGTGAGCTGTTTTTCCTCGCTCCCCTGGGAGAGCAATGCCAGCGTATTTGAAGGGTGCCAAGGGCCATCCTGAGACTGAATCTTTCTATATAAAGCAGCAAAAAGGTCTCTGAGGTCCAAGGGCCACCTGGCTGGTGGGGTGAGAACAACCTCAGAGATCCCCACAACTCAGCTCATCAATGATTTTGACGAGTTTGCCTGCCTGGATGTGTCCAATTAACCAGAAATGTAGAAACACTTCTGAGAACCACCTCATCCTCCCTCCCTGCTGCTCTCGTGACCCCCTCCAAAAGCAGCAGGAACATTTCCCTCCGTGTCTGTATTTCTTTTCTTCTCTGCTGAATTTTAATTCATTAAATCAGCCTTTGGGAACAAAACCAAATATGACATACTGACACAGTAGCCCATCACTCCTCGGGAACACGTTTACCAGAGGCAGCCCCAGACACTCTGTTTTCCCCCATCACCAGTGAAGCTGACGAAGACACCTTCCTCCAGTTTTTGTAACGTGCAAATCCCTGCCCCCCACCTCCCCCTCTGCTCCACTCATGCCTCAAGAAAACAGCTTGTCTAGAAAGATGAGCCACCACACCGAAACCCTAGAGCTGCGGTTGCAGTGATAGCCCCCGAGGGACTGTTCTTCTCCTCTTCAAAGCTGGTCCCCCCTGTGCAGAACCCTGGGGAAGGGACCCCACTCAAGAGCTGGGGGGAAGGCAAAAGGCTGAGGGGATGCAGATGCGAATCCACACTTCCACTTTGTGCTTCCTTTCTTTATCAAATTCCAAGAGTGTCTAGAGACTACGTCTGAGATCAAAGCCTCGTTAGAATCATGAAATCACAGAATCATACAACTGTTTGGGTTAGAAAAGACCTTTAAGATCATCGAGTCCAACAATAAACCCAGCACTGTCAGATCCACCACTGAGCACCTCATCTACACTTTTTTTAAATGCCCCTCCAGGGATGGTGACTCCACCACTGCCCTGGGCAGCCTGTTCCAGTGCTTGACAACCCTTTCAGTGGTGAAGTATTTCCCAATACCCAGTCTAAACCTCACCTGGTGCAACTTGAGGCTATTTCCTCTTGTCCTATCCCATGTTACTTGGAAGAAGACACAGACCCCACCTTGCTACAACCTCCTGTCAGGTAGTTGTAGAGAACAAGATCCCCCCTCAGCCTCTTCCTCTCCAGGCTGAACAACCCCAGGTCCCTCAACCTCTCCTCATAAGACATGTTCTCCAGTCCTTTCACCAGCTTCGTTGTCCTTCTCTGGACAAGCTCAGCACCTCAGTGTCTTTCATTTCTTTGTGTTTTTCCCATAAATTTACAGAGTCACTTTTCTGCTCCTCTCTTTCCCACCTGAAATCAGCACAGCCCAGCTGAGACTCCAGAGGGAAACAGCCTGACTAACACTTGCCCACTTGCCATGGGTTGGCTGATTATGAGTTAAAAACAAACCTTTCTGGTATATCCAGAATCGCCCAGAGCTGAAATCCACGAGGGATTTGAGTTGAAAGTGGTTAGAATAAAAGAGGTGCAAATACTGATAAGCGATCCTCTTCATTTTTTTCTTTTCTTTCTCACAAAGCAGAAAAAAAGATGGTACAGACTCAATTTCTATAATGTTCTGTTTTCATCTGTAAAAAGACAATTTTCAAGCTTAGGTGCCAAAAGCAGGAAAATTAAATCTGTGTTTAGACAGTTAAATAAGAGGCTCTATTTTTGAAGGCATCAATACTCTGTATTTCTAATTGTTATCAGAAGAGACTGAAATCTTACTTTACTTTTTAAAGGGTATTTTCCAGCTCCAGAAAGAAAACATTTTTATTTGCAAAACATTTCCACAGAAAATGTCCATCAGGGGATGAAGGGCAGAAGCCCACTGAGAAACAACACACATGTTTTTTCCTCTTGGAGTTCAACTCCTTGTAGTAATTAACTTAGACGGATTTGATAGCAACAGAACCACAGTGATCAAAGGTCTCATGCTCAGCTCAGAGGTCTCAGTCCCAAGGAGAAGCTTCCACAGCAGATTCTTCCAAATTCCAGCAAAAGGACAAGAAAATCTCAGCTTCAATTTGCGTTCAGATTCAGTCTTCCCCAATACAGTCTCTCTTCTGCTGACATCCTGAGCTTAGCACATCCCTACCTGCCCCATCTGTTGAAAATATAATATAAATAAATATAAATAATATAGCCTTTATTATAACCGAGATCTTTTCAGTTCTCAGCACAGACAACGAGCTCTCTAAGCAAACAGTAATGTCATTGGAGTGTGAGCTTCAGGATTTGACCTCGACTGGTTCAGATCACGAGAGATGTTGAATCAGGTCTGGTGTGAAGAACTTCACATCATTTCTCCCAATACGCCGAGATCCAAGATTGATCTGGAAGGCCAGATGCTCTTAGATAACTTAATGCTTGGTGGAATGGCTGTCGGAGTCAGAAAGCAAGAGAAAACACAATCCAAAATTGTGAGGGAAATGGAGACTTGTCATGAACTACTGAGAAAGAGCCTGGTGCTGGAATGAAGAATAACACTGTCTGGAGAAGAGCTGTCATGTAGAGATGGGTGAACTTCGTCCTCTTGTCCTTCTGAGAAAGCTCTGAGACAGGCTGACAAAGCTGTGTGGGAAACTTTTCCAGTGTCAACCCCCCATGCCAATGGATTAACAGAGGGCTTTAGTCCCCACGGGCTGTCTGTCGGCCTTGAGGCCATTGCACCGACCCTATGATCTACTGAAAGAAAAACAAGTCTGGAAAGCAAATGCAGAGAATTTGCAAGGAGGCCCCCAACCACAAAGAAGAAGATTCTTTGCCCCAGGATGCATTTTGTGCTGTGATTACGCTCATGCCTACTCCTAGAGGATGGCCTCAATGTACAAACACTGAGCCAGAGAAATTCCTTTCTTGGAAGAGGTGGGCAGCTGGATCAAGGGCATCAAATCCACTTTGTGGAGTGAAAGTTATCCAGGTAGCTGTTGCTACTGGAAAGGCAAACAAATTGATGCTGGTGTAGCTGTTCTCATAGCATCGTGGTTATTCTCTACTATCTGGTACCTCTAATAACTTCATGGGATGAACCACAGGTCATCTGGCATGTTGAACAATGAGCATGGTGGCACTCAGGACATGTTTGCCTCAGAAGATCCCTTTGTATTACATAAGTCAATGATGGCGATAGCTCAGTTATAAAATATGGTCACCTTGATTATGCAGCAGGACACAGGCTGCTCTCCTTGTTACTAGAAAAAGTTCAGAGATGAACACAATATCACCATGTTATTAAGAAAACGAGGAGGGGAGGAAAGCATTTCAGCAGTAAAAATGTCAATCTCCAGTTTATTTAAAAAATACTGAAACAGTGAGCTGAAAACGGGAAATCTAGAAAACTCCTTCGATAAAAGTACTTTTAAATTAGGACAAAGGAATTAGAAAAATGGGGGCTTATGTTTAATTCACTTGAAAGCAAATTAAAGGGTTCGGCTTATGGATGAAAGAGAAAATTAGGTTATTTTTTTCTCTGAGAGTTACCAAGGCTACTGCAGCCCAGAGAAAGCCACAGTTCAGCACGCAGCTTGGCGAGCTGCTATCGACAGGGCTCTTTGCACGTGTTAAGTGGATTTAGGAGAAGTGGCTCCATCTCAGGAGTCAGAAGCTGGACAAGACACCATGTCACATCCTGGCAGGAACAGAACCTGGTGGGTTCTGCCTAAACCAGGGATTTTTCCCCAGATAGTCCTCCCGCCCCGACACTTTGCAAGGGAGGTGATGGTGTGATGAATATGAAGGTCCCGGCAGCAGGATGCTTGACTTTTGAGATATTCGTGCACGACTTAAAGTCACCTTCTGCACCTTGGTGTGGTACCTCCAGCATTTTCACCTGGACTGAACATCTGGCTTTAGTCAAGACATCCAGAAATGTGTCCTCTCAGTCAGTGTCTGTAAGTCCATCACCAGTTTATATTGCTGTGGTTCAAGCTGGGAATGATTTCCAACAAAGGACTGGCTGAACAAGTGCCCTGTTTAAGGAAATCTGTACTTTCAGGTTCATGACTTCACATTTTGTGCTATCTTTCGTCCTGTTTCTGCACATTCTCAAGGTCTTCTCTATGATATTCAGCTCCTTCTACAGTTGACAGAGGTTTCTCAGCCTTGTTCCATTGACAGGCTTCATTAGCACATCATTTCTACCTTGGGGGCCAAAATTGTTATAGCAAACCTTAAACAAATCGATCTGAATACAGACCCAGGAGAAACTCCAACTAATAGATGGGCTCCCCCATCCAGCACCGTTCAATATCATTTCCCCGTTAGCCACTTTCTTATTTTTGACATGGTTCCCTCGTCAAACTCTGTCTTCTCCCGCTGGACTAACAAGGTTACCCCATGGCACTGCATCAGTTTCTCATTTAAAATCCAAAGAAAGGGGATTTTTCACATACCCATTTATTTTTTCCCATGTAGAAATTTACTTTAGCCAAGAAAATGCCAGGTTCGCATGCTACGGTATCTTAGCCATTCCCTCTGTCTTTAGTGCCCCATTCCCTCCATATTGTTACAAAGCCTAGTGAAGTTTTGAGGGAAGGTATGCATCCCTGACATCTCTTGGATTACCTCTTTGTTTTGGATGTAACCTCTGGTTTTGGTGATGCAAAGTTGTGCAAGCTGGTCCTTGAAGATCTGGTGTTGGAGAGTCCTTTTGAAACGGTACTTTTCAGGGTAGAGCTTCCCCGTACTTCTCGTTTCTCAGTGCATTTTCTTTCTCAGGGCATTTTCCTTTTGCCACCCTCTTCGACAGTCCATCTTAACTGAAAGCAAAGGTGGAATACTCATTTCTTTCAAGAGATCTTCAAATTATGGCAAAACATATAACTGGATATCAGCCATGATCTCTTTTCCCATTTCACTGTACAACATCTGCCTGTCTTCTGTGTTTCCTTTTGTGTATCCCATGACTGTGCTATGAAGAGCACAGGGGGTCATTACATTACTCAGATTCCCTTTCCCCTTTGTTTACCTCAAAATAATTGCAACCCTTGGGCAGACTCAGCCTGTTGTGTCCCAACTAAGGCGACGAGTGTGATTTGCTGTGTTTATCCACAGTGTAACTCTGCCAGGTAGTGTGGTCTCCCAATTCACCTGGCTGGGAGTTCAGGCTTCCCAAGATCTCAGCAAAGGAGCAGAGTTTACTAAATGTACAAGGGTTCCCAAGGTCTTTGCATTTTCCTGGAAACTCAAACCTGCTTGGCAATGAGTTTAAACACTTTTACAGGTGTTGACACACCGTGGAGTCCTTGGAAGAATGAAGATCTTCCTAGAAAGGTTTGACAGCAGCCATAGTTATTGGTGGGAGAATTTTTCGTTTGGTTTGGTTTTTATTTGTTGCTAAACAGTGGCAAGTAACTCTCCTACTCTCCTGACAGCCCGGTTTAATAGGTTTGTGTCACATTATCCCAGAAGTTCAGCAGCCAAGAGTCACATAACAACACGTCTGCAAGCAATAAAGACGAGCAAGGGGAACACCTCCTAAACTGGCAAAACCCAGCCAAATTTCCAATTCACAGCTCTTACATTCTCACAAACAGCTGGTAAGACAGAACCAAGCCCCTCTTCCTGCCCTCTACTTCTTAAAACCAGCAGCCACAACACCTGGTTAAAGAGGACATGGAGATATTGCAAGCTGGAGCTCAAGCACAGCAGGTAAGGATGAACATCACAGCAGCTTTTCCAGGTCAGGAAAAGGTTAATCTGTTTCTGACAGTGGCCCGTAATGGATATCTAAGGAAGAGGACAGGAATGAGGACAGCATGGGGAAAAACCTTTCCCAAATACTCCCCTAACCTCCATCCTTTCAGCTCTGGAGGTTCCTGAGCCACAGGAGAGAGGTCTCTGTATATAAATTAGCGTTGCTGGAGTGCTCTTCTGTGAAATTGTCCAGCTTGTTTGTTTGGAACCATGTTAGCCTTTAACAATCACAAAATCCTGTGTCAAGGCAACAACACCCCAAAGATCCACTTTTTCCAATCAGTTTTGGATCTGCTTCCTTCTCATTTAATTTCCTGGCCCTCACTCTGGTATGGGATGAAGACAGGTGGTCTCCATCCACTTTGGCCAAATAGATCTCTCTGCCTGCACCTGCGTCTTCTCCAGGCTGAAAAGGCAATGTAGTCAGACTAAAGTCCCTCCACCTGCAGAAGCTGGCCCACATCTTGGATCATACGGTGTAGGTGGAGTGAGTGAGAACAACCTCTTACCTGACCCTGCAAGTGGAAATGGTTTTTGAAGGAAGTTGATTTGGAAAAGGTCTAGCAGCATCGAAATCCTAGTGGCCAGTGTGCTACCCACTTTCACTGACAACTGCTACTCCTGCTCCATGTTGTCCCCCTTAAAGGCATCACAATAAGGGTCCTACAGGTGTATATGCTGAGGGAGAGGGGAGTCTACTTACAGTCTGTCCAGTAACCATCCTACTGCAAAGACCCCAAAACCATCCTCATGTGCCTGTGCCAGCCACCCCTTGGGCTCTGAATTTATCCTCCTCACTCCCTGTGCTTTAATATTTCCAGAAAAAACCTCCTGTCTCTGATCCACCTCCTCTGGTCTGCCTTCAGCTCCCTTTGAAGCCCATCACCCCTTCCTCTCTCCTTAGGGCTGTCCAACAGGATTTGCCTCCACTGGATTTGCTTCCCTGACTAGATTGCCAAATATTTCTGGTGAAGGAGAGAGAGTTCATATTTTTCCCTCCTCTTTCTGAACATCGTCAGCACAGCAGGTAGTGTATTCCTGTTCCATTCTACAGGTTGCTTTGGTTAATGTTTCTCTTTCCACGCACACTTTTACTTAGGGCTTGTATGTTTTGACCTCAAGATGCAAAACAGGATCTGGTTTAGAAACTTAAATTATTGCTGAGAGCGACTGGGTTCCTGGGTTTCTGCAGTCATTTGAGGGGGGACCTCATCATGCTCTACAATTACCTGAAAGGACATTGTAGAGGGGTTGGTGCTGGTCTCTTCTCACAGGTTATTAAGGACAGAACCAGGGGGAATGGGTTCAAGTTGCAACAGGGCAAGTTTAGGCTGGACATTAGGAGGAAATTCTTCAGGGAAAGAGTGGTCAGACCCTGGAACAGACTGCCCAGGGAGGGGGTTGAGTCGCCATCCCTGGATGTGTTTAAGTGTCGCTGAGATGTGGTGTTGGGTGAGATGGTTTAGGGGTGAACTTGTAGTGTAGGGTTAATGGTTGTAGTGTAGGATGGTTGGACTCGATGATCCCAAGGGTCTTTTCCAACCTGAACTGTTCTATGATTCTATGATTCTATGATTCTATGATTCTATGATTTGGTTTATACACAGCTGATGTGAGGCTGAATGGATTTCCAGAAGTTTTGAGTGATTAGGACACAATTCTATCAATCATGCCATCAGCAGATGGATTTTAGAAGGCACATCAAGAAAACTTGTCGAGCTGACTTGAAAATGTGTTGACCTTTTTTTTTTTTAGTTTTGGCCTGTCTTGGTCCAAATTTTAAGATTTTCCAGCTGGTTTCCAACAGTGAGGTCTATAAATGTTTGGGTCAGGGAATACTTTGATCTTTCCCAGATTTAGAGATCAAGGTAGTCAGTGTGTGGGGCTTCTCACACTGCTTTATGCATCCTTTCCATGTCTGCTCAACTTTTTCTGCCACTCCAGCAGCAGGTTCCATGGATTCTCACATTTTCCACCCCGCTTTTCTAGAGAGTTTCTCTCTTAGCCTAAACCTTCCCATATCTCCTGGCCAGCAGTGATTTGTCTTGTCCCCTGAAGAAGCCTGAGAAGCCTTTTGAAGAAAGAGACATTTGTATATGGGTTCTGTCCTAGGATGGATGGATGAATGGATGAATGGATGGATGGATGAATGGATGGGTGGAGGCAGAGCTGGGTGGATGGATGGATGGATCGGTGGATGGATGGGTGGATGGATGGATGGGTGGATGGGTGGATGGATGGATATTCTGGAATGGACCTGGCTGTTTTTCAACTTCCCTGAGTTGCACGAATCCCTTAATCTCTCACTTCACCATCCATAAAAAGAGACAGCTACCATTCTCTTCCCATGTTCCTGTGGCTATTTTTGGATTAGGGGACCATATATTGTCATGGGAATGTTCATGGCAAGGTCCTCCACAGCAGTTTCACTCAAGGAAGGCACACCAACCTTGTATTCCAATTTCCACTGTAACCGGTTTCGCTCTCACATGTGCATTTCTTTTAATCAGCATATTTTATGCGCCTTCCCTGCCCAGTTATTTCTCCACGGACCTGCCCAAGCAATTCTTTCTTCCATTGCCTCTGCTAAATCTCTTGTCCATTGCTCTGGGGAGCAGATTTTCGGGGTAGGGTCTAACAATGGGGCTTTTTAACGCCTGACTGATCAATCCCTTGATTCATTTGTAGGGAAAGGTAGGAGGTAATTTTAGGAGGGGTGTGTGTATGCACACTTCACTTAACTCTATTCATTTCAGCATCCACCCAGAGATTAGGAGAAAGCCCAGATCTGATAAATAAGGCAGCAAGGAACAATGATCCCTCTCTCTTCACAACTTTTGCAGCATGTCTCTCTTCTGGGTGGTTTTTTTTTCTGGGTCTTCCCCCCTACTCCCCTCCCTTCGCTTGCAAGTAATTACAAAAAGGCAGGAAATGCCTCCCTGTTGGGTTGTCTATGCCTCGACTTTCCCCAAAACTCCCTGCTATTTTTTTTTTTTCCATTCAAACTTTGGAAGAAATGTTGCTTTCATAGCATGGATAGCTTGACAGCTTCCCCTTGTCTAGAGGGGGAGGTTGTATCCTGCCCTTAACCCAGGAGGGGACAGCAAGGCTGCCTTGGAGTTGTCTCCTCCAGCTTCCGCTGTGCTGATGGAGGAGGTTGATGCAACTTCCTTGATTTGACCAAAAATAGGAGGTTTTCCTGCAGTTTAGACCTCAGCAAGGGGACAAGACACAGTGCCAGGGAGGGCAAGTCCTCGTGTCCCTGCTCTCAGCACCTTTGGGTGAGCTGAATCCATCCCTTCTTTAATGTGTGGGATGATGAGGCTCGAGTCACTTCCTATAGTCCAAACGCATCAGAATATCTCATTCCTGAGGGGAGGCCAGGTGTTTTCCAAGGAAAATCTTTTATCATTTGTTAAAAAAAAACAAAACAAAACCGAAAACCCCAAAACAGACCAACAAAAACTCACATGTGTTCCAGTGATCCTATTTTTTCCCGGGCAAATAACTACTTCGAAAATAGAACACTAAAAAAAGAATCTGCAAAATAATTAAAAATAATAATAAGCAGAAAAATCCAATCTTTTCCCCAGTTTCCCAGCTAGAGGTTTCAATTGCATCTCATTGCAATTTCATTTTGAAATTTGCTTAAACATAATCGTACTCTGCTTTAAGAAGGAAAAAAAAAACCCCAAGCTCAAGAGTAATGCTTTTTTTACTCTGAATGAGGTTTTATTAACACTTTCTTTTTCCCCACTGACTAGCTCAGGAAATGCTCGTTTTGGATGTGAAATACAGTTATTAAAGACATTCATTTGATTGCAACTTTTCAATTCTGACAGAGGACTAGAAAACTCACTAAATGAGCAGCTCCAGATTGGAAAATGGTAGAAACTTTCAAAAGGAGAGGAAGGCCAAGAATGGCACTTCTTTTTTGATTTACCAAGAGGGAAAAAAAAAAAAAAAAAAGAAAGGAGCAAAGAAAAAGCAGTATTTTCTCTACTTCTGTGTGCTTTATATAGAACACCTACAAATGGCTGTATGAATTATTTCCCTGCTCTGTTTTGCTCATGAAAAATAAAAATGTGCAATTCCTCTGGTTTTCTCAGGGAACTTGCTAGAGGATTAATGAGGTGATGCCAGGAGGAAACGCAAATTGAGAACCCTGAACAGCTCAAACGCAAAAAACCTTCCCAGAGTGTTCAAATACCTGTTTAGCTAAAATACCCAACAGCAAAGGAAAGGGGAAGGGGAAGGGGAAGGGGAAGGGGAAGGGGAAGGGGAAGGGGAAGGGGAAGGGGAAGGGGAAGGGGAAGGGGAAGGGGAAGGGGAAGGGGAAAGGGAAGGGGAAAGGGAAGGGGAAAGGGAAGGGAGGGGAAGGGAGGGGAAGGGAAGGGAGGGGAAGGGAAGGGAAGGGAAGGGAAGGGAAGGGAAGGGAAGGGAAGGGAAGGGAAGGGAAGGGAAGGGAAGGGAAGGGAAGGGAAGGGAAGGGAAGGGAAGGGAAGGGAAGGGAAGGAAAGGAAAGGAAAGGAAAGGAAAGGAAAGGAAAGGAAAGGAAAGGAAAGGAAAGGAAAGGAAAGGAAAGGAAAGGAAAGGAAAGGAAAGGAAAGGAAAGGAAAGGAAAGGAAAGGAAAGGAAAGGAAAGGAAAGGAAAGGAAAGGAAAGGAAAGGAAAGGAAGTAAAAATCTTTGAAAAGGCAAACCTGCATTAGGAGGAAGAACAGAGGTAGCCGTGTTTACAGGGTACTGACTTGGAAATGAAGCTTCTTACTCTGTCGGTCAGTTAATTCCTGGGTGAACCTGAAGACATCCCTTCACATTTTTTGTCTAGGCTACTCCATGCATGAAATGAAGGTAGTGGAAAATGATGCTCACTCATAATCATAAAGATTAAGAGGCGGCTTTAGAAGCCAGGCTCTGCTGCCTGCATTCCTTAAAGAGGATCACCGGCTGGGGCATGAGGCTTAAAAGTGGGGGAGGCTGGGGGGTGGGATAAGCACCAGGGGACAACAGTGAGGGACCGCTTCTGTGGGCTGGATGGGCTGAGTGCACCACGGGGAAGGAGATATGGGCACCTGCATGGAAGGTTATGGAAGCACATAACCTGAACTTACAGAGGTATTTTTAGGAGGACATTTGGAAGATGTTCATGTTGCTGGGGATTAATGGCAGGTGTTGTGGCTGGATGAGGTGGTACAATGTGGCCCAAGAGCTTAGGGCTCTGTATCTGCTAGAAAACAGTCAGGCCAGGACACAGGTCTCAAGGGGATCGCAGCATCACAGAATCGTTGGAGTTAGAAGAGACCTCGAGAGATCATCTAGTACAACCACCCCACTAAAGCAGGATTGCCCAGAGCACATCACACAGGAACGCATCCAGGTGGGTTTTGAAGTCTCCAGAGAAGGAGGCTCCACACCCTCCCTGGACAGCCTGTGCCAGTGCTCTGTTACCCTCACAGTAAAGAAGTTTTTCCTCATATTTAGATGGAAATTCCTGTGTTCCAGCTTGTGCATGTTGTCCCTTGCCCTGTCACTGGGCACTGCTGAAGAGTCCAGCTCCATCCTCTCTACACCCACACTTTAGATATTTATGGACATTGATGAAGTCTCTTCTTAGTCTTCTCTTCTCAAGGTTAAATAGCCCCAGCTCTCTCAACCTTCCTTCATAACAGAGATGCTCCAGTCCCCAAGTCATCTTTGTTGCCCTCCACCGGATTCTTTTCAGTAGTTTCCTGCCTCTCTTGAACTGGGGAGCCCAGAATTGGACACAGTGTTCCAGATGTGGCCTCACCAGGGCAGAACAGAGAGTGAGGATGACATCCCTTGACCTACTGGCCACACTCTTCTTAATGCACCCCAGGATACCATTGACCTTCTTGTCAGCAAGGGCACAGTGCTGGCTTCTGGTGAACTTATCTATGGGGCTGCTGCTGTCATCCTGAGCAGGTGCTCTGTCTGAGGCTGGAAAACAGGGTTTGGGGAGGTGAGGGGATGCTGGGACCCTCCAGTGGGGAGGAAAGAAGACACTCTGGGGCTGGAAGAGGTGGAAGAGGTCATGCACGGGGATGTTTGTACCTCTCCCAAGACTCAGATCCACAAGCTGCTCTGGGTTGGGGGACAGCATCTCTCCCCCAGGGGACCAGGATGCGGGGCCGGGGAGGCGGGGAGGAGCGGGGCCGGGCCGCCAAGCCCCTCCCCGCAGGGCCGGGTTGAGGCGGGGGCGACGGCGGAGGCAGCCCGAGGAAGGCGGACGAGGGCTGCCCCGCCGCTCGGGCACGGCGGTACCCGCGCCTCCGCCGGCAGAAGTTTGCTGCCGAGAGACAACCCGGGGCGAAATAAAAATAATAATAGTAAAAAAAAAACCCCAAAGAATAAAATAATAAGGAAAAAAAAAAAGGTAGAGCAAGGAAGAACCCCCCCTCTCCGCGGTTCTGCGCCCCCCGGAGGGATGCGGCGAAGAGCGGCCGGCGGGAGCCCGCGGTGCCCGGCGCGGTTGCGGGCATGACCCGGGGACCGGAGCGGGGCTGAGCCGGCGGCCGTGTGAGCTCTCGCCCCGGGAGGGCCGGGCCGGGGCGGCGGGGACGCCTCCCGCCCTGCCCAGCCTCCGCGCATCCTCCGGCACCGCCTGCGCTGGCCCTACCGAACCGTACCGAGCCGTACCGAGCCGTGCCGAGCCGTGCCGAGCCGGTGGGTCCGAGCCGTTGCCCAGTCGGGGTCGATCCGAGCCGTTGGCGAGCGGTAGGATGAGGGGCATCGTCTACTTCTGCACGCTGATCCTCCTGGGTGAGTAGAGAGGCGGCAACGGAGGAAGGAGGGAGCGGGGGGGACACGACAACTTTCTGTTGGGGGCATTTTGGCCACCCTTTCCCGGGCTACGGGAGGGTCTTGCCCTTCTCCATCACGCCAGGAGCAGTGGCAAGCCCTGGCGGGGTAGCATCACCCAGCTCTGGACCCAAGCGCTGGGATCTTTCTTATTGTCACTCCGGATAGTCCTGTTTGTCGCGGGAATGGCTAAATTTACTCGGGAATTAATGCACTTCTTGCTGGGGAAGAAGAGCTTGAAGGGGGTGGGGGTGGGAGGCAGGTTTTGCATTGCCCACGGTGATGGTGAACCTGGAAGGTGTCGGGATTTCGGGGCCGGTGGGAGCGGGCTGGCAGCCTCAGCTCCGGGGCTGAGCGGCACTGTGTCCTGAGCTCCGACCTGACCCGAGCGTGTGTGCATCTGTGTGTTCAGGGGTTCCCGCTGCAGATTTCCTGAGGGTTTATTTTTTATTATTTTTTTTTTTTTTTTGCGTCGGGAGCTGGTGGGTTAAGGACCCCAGATGTCTTTCCCCATCCCTTTGCGAGCTCTAAAGGCAGCCCTCGTCCAGTGGCTGTGGGGGATGCTGTCCTCCCGTGGGATGCCGCGGGGATGTGATCTGCAGATCCCAACCTTTGAGTATCCCCCCCCTCGCATCCTTCTCCTCAGCCGGGAGCGGACGGTTCTCCTGTCCGCAATTCCCGGGGTTCCCAGTGTCCCTGGGAAGAGCCGGGCGTGAAGGGGCTGCAGCCTCCTCATTGCTTGGCTTTGCCTGGCTGCAACCCCGCCGGTTCCCCTTAGGCTATATATATATATATTTATTTTTTTTTCCCCCAATATCGGTGTTTCTTCGAGATAGCGAACGGAAGAATGAGTCTGTGCATAAAGAAAAAAGCTGTGAGGAGGCAAGGGAGTAGGATGCACTGATCCTCTTCGGGTGGCTACTGGGGGACGAAAAGGTCTTGAGATGTATGGAAGTGGCTGGGACATCCCGGCACTGCCGCCTCCGCACCCTGAGCATCCCCGCTGTGAGCCCACCTCCTGGGGAAGAACTCGAGTGTGTTTTTCCCTCCGTGAGGAAGGCTTTGTCAGAGCTCCAGGTAACTCCTCTTGCCAGCTCTCCCTGTCACTAGATGTCAGCAGCAGCAACTCTTGCAAGTCCCAAAGGCGGCGGGGGTTGAGGGGGGAGGATAGTGGCGGTGCGGATTTTGCACCCCCCTCTTCCAAAGAGGGGCCATATCCAGCCAGGAAGCTCTTTGCTCCAGGTGCTGGAGGAGTACCATGACCTGGACGTGCCCCAAGTTGGGACAGCTGCTGCTGGAGCTGTGCCGTGGGCTGAGGAAGGTCTCAGCCTCTGCCAGAGATGGGTATTTTTCTTTTCCTGCGAATCTCACAGGGCATCTGGGTGGGAGTCCAGGTCTCTGCAGGATCCATTTACCAAGTGGTTCAGATTGACTGACTCGCTGATTGACTGCCTGATTGACTGACTGGTGGACTGATTGATTTTCTCTAGAGAAAGTGGACTTAAAGAAAAGAGCAAATGGCCAGCTCTCCATTGTCTGCGATGCGACTGGGAATAGCAAGCAGGTGTTAAGGACACACTCATCGCCCCCGGACTAAGCCATGAGCTAGTATTCACCTTTTGGCCTTCTGATCTTGGGGTCTCCAGAAAGACTTTTTCATCTCTGAGCTGGCATTTGAGCCCTGCAGGATCAGCACCATCCCAGCAGATGCCAATCAATGTCCTCAGCTTGCTCTCTAGATGTTTTCTAGATGTTTGTGTTATGGATGATGAGAGCTGCTCATTTAGATGTGCCTGGGGAGATCCCCCAGCAGGGATCAGGGGTGCTGGGCCAGACACGTCAGCCTCAGCAACTGCAAACACAGCAATTCTCAGCTTCATCTATGATGGTGGGGGCTGCAGTGCGAGAGCCTTGCTTTCTGTGTGTCCTACCCTGCCGTTTTTGGGACGATTCTGGGTGGAGTAGGCAGGGCTGGGAGAAATTTAAGCTCACTGAAGTGGGTCTAGACAGCATCACTGTCATCCCACCTGGATGGAGATCTCTTGCTGCTACATCACATCCAGCTTCCTGCTGACACAGGCACCCAGGTTGACCCAAACCAGGCAATTTAGAGAGTTGAACACAATTTTCATTTTCCTCAGCTGCTTTTCAGCCAGATCAGCTCCCTGACCTGTCTCACCAGCAGCCACATGAATGCCAGTGGCAATGACAGAACGGGAGCACACAGCTGGGGACAGGGACATGGCTTTGGGGAAGTTCATTGCTGCCATTGTGTACCCTGGTGTTTGCTTGCATGTGTGGTGTTGGCTAGAAATCCCACCCAGAAGGACAGTGGTGAGGCATTCAGGAAGACTTTGTGGAAAATCAATGCTCTAGAAAACACTTATATAATTAAATATACAGAATATGATTAATTTTACAAGGACACTGAGTTACACCTGCAACCACCATCCATCCCTCGTGCAGCTTTCAGAGGACACATCAGACCCTGCACTAGCAAAATACTAATTAAAAGACAAAAATGAAAATCTGGGCTAGAGGGGAAAGCAGAATTTTGCTGTGAATTCCCCACGGGACCAAGAGTCATTTTTTGGACCACTGTGATGGAGGGCAGGATCCTGACATGGCATCTGGTCTGTCTTCTGCTGACAACCTCTGCGTTTACCTGGCAAGTTTTACTGCGCTTGGTCGTTAGCATAATTTCTGGCATATGTTTCCCACAGGCTCTTCACAGATGCAATCAAACACGAGAGCTCGTCTGGCGGATTTTCACCTGGTTTGGGAACTCAGACCCCGGGGGGAGGCCAAAAATCTCTCGAAAAAATGCGCCTGTGTGTGCGAGAGAGGGAAACGCTCCTTAAATTAGTGCCTTTGTCAGTTCTGACAGGAGCAATCCGTTATTTGCATCAATAAGAATGTGATATTTATGTCTCTCCATGTCGGTGCGGAGGAGAAATAAAACTTCTCCCGCAACAGGCTGTCTTCAAACACTGCAAATTCCTCTGCAAGGACCTCGCCACACCCAGAAAGTATTTTTTCCAGAGCTCTGAAGCTTTAAATAGTAACTACTGCTGGGTAAAAATTAGTACTAGTTCAGGCTAATAATTAGTATGAATTACCGTGAATAGTGTTTTGTTTTACTTTTGGAGACAGAAATGTCTTCTCTGCTCTCCTGGCGATATTCACAGATGACTTCTGTTGTGCTTGAAATTCCCTTCATCATTTTCACACAAGACTTGCTCATTTTTATAACTTTCCGCTCGATCATTTTTAAACGTGACTTTTAATGTCGTTAAAGTTTGCCACCTTTTGATAAAAAGACTCTGCTACCAAGATATCCATGATTTCTTTTTCCCTCCAGTGGACTTTATATTCTTTTTCCTTCCTTAAAAGAAATGACCTCTTTCTTCTCAGCCCAAGAGAGTACGAATTCAAAGGTAGTTCTCCTGCTAGAACCATTTTTTTTTTTTAAGAAAGACAAATTTCACAGCAAAAAAATAAAAAGGAGCAAAACTCTGAAAAGCTTGTTCCTCTCAATCTTGATTTCAGTACAGCTCCCTTGTTTCAAATTTGTCTGTCGGAATCCTCTCTGTTAACACCTCCTGGCAGTGAACTTCAAGCCTGGGTGAACTGGTGGTGGGAGCTCTATGATAGTGGGTTTAGGAGTAGGATGTAGGGCTGGGAGTTGGGGAGTAGGGTGGGTTGAGAAGTAGTCAACCACCATGTGTGGACTGCCTTCATCTCTTTTGGCCATCATAGCTTCAAAGGTTCAAATATGGGCATGTTGTGGGCTGGACTCCTGGTGAAAGCAAGGTGGAAAGTCATGGCTGAGAGGATGAGTTTGAAGACGTGAATGGGAAGCAGAGCCATGAATGGGCATTAGGTCCTGGAGATGGAAAAGCAGAAAAACCAAGTTTGGCGTCACTGGGTGGTGAGGCATGTCCAGGAGGGGGTTGTAGGACAAGGACCCAGCGTTGTTTTATGGAGAGCAGCAAAGGTTTCCAGAAGGTGAAGCCACCATTTGTCCCAGGAAAGGAGAACCTGGGACTGTGACAGGTGATCAAAATGAGTGTGCAGGAAGGGTAGGTCACATCACATTAAAATCACCTGTGACTCCTCCAGGATTTGGGTCTAATAACAAGTGATGCCACAGCTGGCTGTTGCTGAGTTACAGTCAGCTTGATGTTAGGAAAGATTGTTACCTTCACGAATATTTCCAAGTATTTCCCTGCGTCTTACTGGAGCCGAGCTGGTAAGAAGTCCTCTCGCAGCTGCAGATCTGCCTTGAGGGTCCTTCAGGCACTTGGCCGAGATGTGTTTCCCTGCCACTGGGAACAGCATCCTTACAAGGGGCAGGGTATGGCCAGACCTCTGGTGTGTCCTCAGAGCCTGGTCGTCCCCTGCACTCCCTGGTCCACCTGACTGGAGCTGTTGGGGGGCCTGGGATTTATCTGCCTGCAGCAGGTGGCTTGAAGGATTGAATGATCCCCCCAAAGACAGAGACTCAATAAACCTCTCTGGGCCTCTGGTCCACAGTTTGGCCGTCTTCACGGGGAAAAGAATGTATCCCTGTATCCCGTTAGATTAGATATATATTCTCCAGCTCAAAACTGCCTTGGCCATATCCTGTCAACTCTTGAGTCTCATCTCTTTTCACCTCCTCGAATGCAAATCCCTCTTCTTCCTCCACAGGCAGCTCCTCAGTGCACATGTTCCTCTTTCCTTCCAAAGCCATCTGGAAAGCAGTTTGCATGAAAGGTGCAGTAAAAATTGTTGTGCTGCGGTTTTGATTTATTGAATCCAACTGGAAAAATCCTGTCTGCGATACCTGCCCTCACGGAGTGCTTTGACAGGGTTATTAGCAGCACTCCCCACGCTACTGCTGACATATGGGTTGGGGAGGGGGGGGTTGTCTTGAGACACAAGTGCAGGCAGCTGGTTTCAAGTTCATGGGTCCGGTTTCTTGTGGAGAAAAGAATGGGGCAGGTTTTTTTGGTGCTTCTTCCAAAAGCAGGATCGAATTGCTTATCTTTCATACATCACCAGGCTATAGCCATCTACTGTTTGCCCCCGAGGGGATGGCAGTCTGCTTCAGGATGGGAGTTTAAACAGGTCCAGATGCTGAAGGGCTGAGAGTTAAGACCAGAGAAACAGGTGGGTTTTGCTTTCCCCCTCTCTTCCCACGTGCCATGTGCATAATCTGAGTCAAGACTCAACTTCAGTGTTTCTGTCCGAGCTGCAGGTCTTTAACCACAAGCCGTTTGTGCTGCAGACTTGCCTTGCTGGAGGCATTGCACACATTGCACACACGTGTTTCAGATCTCTTCTTCAGCCTCAAAGGAGTTTAGCCAATAACAGCTGCATCTTTGGGACTCCCTGTCTGTGTGACTTGAGGTCTCTGGGGGGCACAGAGCTGAACTGGACTCAGCAAATGCTCAGGACAGGTCTTGGGAGAGCTCCAGGTTACCTTCAGAGATGGTGAACTGAGCACAATCTCTGCAAAATAATGAGGCTTTGCTTTGAGCTTTGCATCAAACGAGGCTGGCCGATGCCTCTACAGGAGCCACCTGGGAAATCCCATCATCCTTGAGGGAAACACAGGGTAGCTCCAGCCTCATGGGAAGGGAGCCTTCGCTTGGATGATGGCTGTGAATTTTTTGGAGCAAAACTGGTGTCTGGGCCACCACTCGGACGGAGTTCATGTGGTCCCATCCGTGAGGATTTTACATAAACAGTCAAATCAATTTTAAAGGGTTTTGAATTTCTCAATTCATGTTCCTCTATTGTGGCCTCTTTCATTGAATGCTTTGCTTCAATTCTTTTCCTCCTGCTGCCCACGCTAGAATCTCCATAACCATCAGCTCCACCGTGATAATAACTTAAATTTCTTTCTGTCCATTGGTCATCTGCATCACTCATAACTGGCATCCAGGACCTCCAGACTGGCTCCCAAAGTCTTGGTGACAAGTGCAACAATTAATTTGCAGCCAGCCTGGCCTCTTCTTCAGCCTTGCCTCAGAGAGAAGAGCCAGGAGGGATCTCATAGCTTCTCAGCTCTGCCTGTCTCTGTGGATAAGCAAGTCTTAATAACAGGCTAGATATTCCCTCTGAGATTTTAACTTCCATGCATGTGAAGAAAAATGCATCTCCCCATGACAGCCTGCACGGCAATATCTCTCAGATATTATACAGCTGACTCGGTTACCTGCAATCAGCAAATAAGTAGCAGATGTCTCCTGTAGCACCGCGCATTTTTCCCTTTGTTGATGATGCCTGTGTTTTCCTTTGATGTTCGGTGTGTACAGCAGAAGGCGCCTTAAAAAGATGTCACAAGGCAGGAGGCAACATAAATCCATGCACACTGAGTCTTCTGTAATAAAGGCTGCAGGTTAGGACGATGTGTTTGCCATCTACTAATGGAGAGGAGAGCAAACCAGCACGCTGAATTATTAGACAGGGCTCGAAATGAATCAAAGCCATTTGACCTGTTTGTGTAAAGCCACAGACAAGGCTGAGTTTGCCTAAGTGTTTCCTCTGCAGGGTGAGGAATTACACTCCTCCTTGCGAGGGTTAGTTGATTTGACACATGAGTTACAGCAATTCACGGTAGGTCTTTTATTTTATTTTTTTTTTCCCCCTTCCAATCCATTTGTTTTTTTCTTCCTTTTGGAAAGAGAACATAACCCAGTGAGGCTGCTGGAGAGACAAGCTGCACGTCTCGATCTGCCTTCAGAAAGAGGGCACGGGCAGAATCATCTCAGCTGAGCTTTCCTTCCAGCGTGGGAAAAAGTGCTCAGGGGGTCATGGTGCTCCCAGCCTATAAATACCTTCAAGGTAATGTGAAGGAGTTTGTTCTCCCCCTTGCAAGGAGATGGAATGAAGAGGAAGTCGAGCTGCATGTTAGGAATAAAAGCTTTGTTTTGAGCCAAAACAACATCTGATTGTGTAAAGGAAGGGAGAAGAACAGGTTTCCCTCTAGGAAGATGATGGGATCACTTGGGGCTTTGTCAGGCTTTGTAGGCTTTAGCAAACCTTAGAGCCATAAGCTGTGCTGCCCTAAGGAACTCTTTAAAGGTGGTCGAGTGCCCCATTCCCAGAGAATTTCCTTTTTTTTTTCCTATTCAATTAGAAAGCTCATCTCATTTTTGTGATGATTTAGGGTATTAATTGCAGGGAAAAACTAAAAAGTGTCCTGACTGGGCAAATGCGGATGAGGAACCTCCTCTAGGATGCAGCCTCAGGGGTCTCTCATTTTGTTTTTGGGAAAAAGACCAGGAACTGCTTTAGACTTGCAATGTGAGACTTCTCCATCAGGGACAGAAGATGTAGGAAAGGGAAAATGGGGAAGGCCCTGAGCTGATTTTGGTCTGGAGGTAGGAAGCGAGGGAGAAAGAACTCCTAAGAGGTTGGGCAGAAGATGCAGATGAGGCTTAACAGGAAAGCCAGAAGGTGGGAGGAGGAAAGTGTAGGACCATAAAGGTCTGAGATCCATTCTGGAGCTGGGGAAGCCCTAAGGGTTGGATTCCCCCTTCTGCAAAAGGTGGTGCGAGTGTCTACAGGCGAAGTGCATGTGAAGTGACAGCTCAGGGACCCATCCGTCAGCGCGCAGCGTGGAGGCATACGCACTGGGTAAAGCAGCTTCAGAGTTACCACCCTCCTGGGACTAATGCAAGGAAATTTATCTCCCTCTCCTGATATTGCTTCATTCTCCCTCCCTACAGGCACAGCCAGACCAATCCTTAATGTGTGCTGGAAAGCCTGTTAGTAATTAAGTACCTGGCTCCAGGGGCTCCAGATCTCCAGTTGAGTTCGTTATACGCTATTGCATTACGAAAAGGTATTAATTACAATTGGAAAGGCTAGAGCAAAAACCAAATTAACAAACAAAGGAAGAAAAGGACCCAAACAACAAAAAAGAAATCCCCCAGAAGTGCCTAATCTGCAGGTTGAATGCCGTCCCACGGGATGAGGAATTTATGGCATCTGTTTCTGGGTGTCCCTCAGGTTTAGGATAACGCTGCAAACTCGCTGCAGCACAGCGTAAAACAAGGATATTTTCTAAGGCAGGTAAATTATTGCAAGGCAGAACCAGTTCAACATTTGTCCTGCGATATTTGTGCTTGTGTGGAGCAGCTAATTACAAGCCGGGATCACAATTTGTCATCAGCGTATCAGGAACAATGCGACTTCTAGCAGCACCTGCTGTGCACACAATCTACCGAGCTCTTATTTTGGTACTCAGGCAGGAACTGAATTCAAGTGCAGTAGCTGACTAATCTGCTCTGAAAATCTTCCCATATCCCCTACACAGGGATCAGTGATCCTGCCTTGCGCCGGGATTAGAGATGTGCACAGCTGTAAGGAGAAGGGGCTGAATTCGGCGATGTGCCGCAGAGACGGGAGCAGCCGTGGGGTGCAGAAAATAAAAGGCTCCGATAGAAGAGCAGGTTGGAAACCAGAAACTAATTCCCCCAGAAAAAAAAAAAACAAAACACCAGGCTTTGGGTACAATTTGGCTTCTGAACAACGGTGGCAAACCAGGAATAGTAAAAATTGCAGTAAAAGATAGCGAGTGGAAAATAAAATGCTTATTGAGGATAATTCCAGGGGAAGAAAAAGCAGCACTAAAATAAAGCCCCAGATGCTTCTGTTCTCGTTTACCTGCTTTTATTAAGAAAACAGAAAATGGTCTTCACTGAGAGACCTTGGAGAGGAAGAGAAATGGACCCTGTTTCTCACTTGTCCCCTGCACGTGCACCACAGAGGGAAGGTTCAAGCAGGCTGAAGGAAACGGGTTTCACCCTATCTGGTTTTCACCTGGTTTTCTGAACTTTTTCTTTAAGTTAGCAGAGAGGCTGACAGGTCCAGAGGGACATTTACCTCCTCTACATGTAAGTGCTGTCTCCAAGGACTATGAAGCAAATCAAGGTGGCAATTTCAGACCTTGCTTGAAGTTCAACGAGAGGAACTCCACATAAGCCACCAAGATCTCTTGTCCTCTGAGAGAGAGGCTGGTGATGGAGGGAGCAGTTAAGAAGCCATCATCTTAATGTACCCAACCAAAAAAAAAAAAAGGGATATAGAAAGTAATAATAAAACAAGATTTAGCACCTCATTTTTCTATTTGCAAACCTCCAATTTTCCCATGGTTAAAAAAAAAAAAAAAGAGAGAGAAATCCAGTGGAAAATTTCCAATCGTTTCACAGACCTGATGGTCGCAGCGATGACTGGAAGTACCCAGAGTTGGTGACTCTACTGGGGATCATGGAGGCCACTCATAAATCACAACATGCCTTTGGAGCTGTAGGAATTTGATTGTCACACCTATTAAAATCCCTGACATGTTTTTGGCCATGGCCAACAAACCATCTCCTGGGCACTGATCAGGAGGTAGCACAAGCCAGGGACCATTCCTGGTCTGCAAGTGGTTGCACTGTTTTGAAGGAGAAGAGAGTTTAATTGCACAAATGAGGCAGTTCTGGGGCTTTTGGACCAACACCCTGAGTTCCCTTACTTAACTAACGTAGGCACAGCATGAGAGATCACCCTTTCCCTTCCAGACACGGTCCATTATGTTTACAAATATATCAAGGGTGAGTGTCATGAGGATGGAGCCAGGCTCTTCTCGGTGACAACCAATGACAGGACAAGGGGTAATGGGTTGAAACTGGAACATAAGAGGTTGTGCTTAAACTCGAGAAGAAACTTCTTCTCAGTGAGGGTGACGGAGCCCTGGAACAGGCTGCCCAGGGAGGTTGTGGAGTCTCCTTCTCTGGAGACATTCAAGACCTGCCTGGACACGTTCCTGTGTAGCATAGTCTAGGCATTCCTGCCCTGGCAGGGGGATTGGACTTGATGATCTTTCGAGGTCCCTTCCAATCCCTAACATTCTATGATTCTATGATTCTATGATTTCTCAACCAGCCTGCAGATGTTGTTGGACAAACACGTTTCATCTTGATCTCTTCCAACCTTCAGCTTGAACCTTTCAACTCTTTCTTTACGCGCCTCTTCCTTTCTGCTGCTTCCAGCTCAAAAGGCAGAACACTGACAATGACATGAGATAACATAAAATAAATGACAGCGCTGGCAGAGAAATCCCCCTGTTTTCAATTCACTGGTGTGTGCAAACCCACATCTACATAGGTCCTGCAAGGGAGGAGCATCTGGAGAGCAGATCCATAAGAAGTTTCTTGCAGAGCCTGTGCGGTGGCTGTACCAACTCTGAACTATTCTCTCCAACAGGCTTTCTTGGCTTGCAGTTGCAGTTAGCATGACCTCGTGACAGGTGAGACACATGAGGGAAGTCTGAAGAAGCTTGATTTATCCAGAGTTGAAAAGCAAAGAAAGACACAGGAGAGAACATGATCACACTCTATAAATACCTTCAATACAGTGCAAGGGAAGGAAGAGGATTAGTCACACTTCTGTAAGACGAGGAGAGCAGGAGAGAGAGCAACAGCATGAAGCAGAAAAAGTTTGAAGTTGAGGATTAGGAACAAAACATTCAGGTTATTTTTCTATCTCTTTTACTGGAAAAAGGAACTACAGGGCCTCAGTTTGGGCTAGGCTTGATGAAGTCTTTTTTTTTTTTTTTCCAAGAGAGTTGTGGGCCATGGGCATGACAATGAAACGGTGCATCAATGTGTAGGATCTGCAAGTCCTAGGTGCATCCAGGAGCTAAACAAGGGGCCTGGGTAACCTCCAAGACAGCGCCAGTGTCACTAGATGCAGGGTCACACAGCTGCCTGATACACTTGGAATTGAGGGCTGGTCAAAGTTCTTTCACCCCAACTTTTCCCCACACTCGTGTCAAAGGTACCATGAAAAGATGGTGCTGCTCAACCAAGGGCCTTAATGGTCATTTGATGGTAGAGCTGGGAGGTGGTTCAGTGACGCATGATGAGCCTGGGTCAGCCAAGAGGCTTGACCAACCCTGGGCTCTGCCTGTTGTTGGTAAGCGATGAGGTGTCTCCTCTTTGTCTTCAGTAAAACAGCCTTGCTGTTGGTGCTTTAGACCTGGTCTCAGCTTCTCCACCTCCCAGACCCTCAGACCTGGCCCCATCCTCCCTGAAAATGGATGTGAGAAAGGCAAGAGCTTTGATGCAACCTTCCTGAGTGATTACCTCCAAGTCAGGCTTGGGCAATCATTCTTACTGTCACCTTCCGTTATGCTGGGACTCAAAAGTAAATATTTTCCAAAAAATGTGGGTAGCCACTGCCAAGATTTTTCCCCGTCTCCTCAAGCAAGTGCCAAGAACTCTTTCTTCTCATAACATATCAACTTGCCAAATATAGGTGTCCCTGGAGGAAACCCTTCAGGCTGGTAAGAATTAACGAGTTCATTCAACCAAAGGTAAACGAGCTAACTGCACTGCTCTTCAGCCTGTGGTTTCCTGAGAAAATGAATCTTGTGTATATGTGTCAGTCTGTCCACCCCAAACAGTTTTTGAGCCCCCTGGCCAGGTTAGGCAGGTTTGGTAGAAGCTTCAGAAGATGTTCAGATCCCACAGGTCGGTGTGAAATTGGTTGTGGAAAAGGGAATGAGTTCCAAGTGTTGCCCAGTGAGGGAAAAGTTGGTGAAGTTCATAGCAGAAAAGGGGCATGTGAAAGCAGATGTAGAAATCCAGGCTCCTTCCATAGTCCTACTTTTTTTTTCTCAGCTAAGCAGTGAAGTGTCTGCTGCAGATCTACATAGAGCCAAAGAAATGGCTTCTTGGGACCATAAAAGGCGGTCTTTGCAGCCTACAAGTCCAGGGTGAAAAGGCAAAGTGAGAACTTTACATGGATTCAGGACTGCTCCTTGGAGGTAAAAGCAGCAGAGCAATGCCACAGGTGGTCGTGTAGATGTTCATCACCACAAAATAGTATAACTGTGGAGCCTAATGTGATGTGCTGTTGCTCAGGCAACATCCAGGACCTTGGTCCTGTGCCATCTGCACCTTCCATGGATGGTTGCATTTTCCAGAGGCACAGGAATTTGCTGGAGTACAGAGGAGGGCAACGGAGCTGGGGAAGGGCCTGGAGAGTAAATCTCATGGAGAGAGATGGAAGAGCTGGGGCTGTTGAGTTTGAGAAAGAGGAGGCTGAGGGGAGACTTCATCACTCTCTACAACTGCCTGAAAGGAGGCTGTAGAGAGGTTGGGGCTGGTCTCTTCTCGCGGGTAATGAGCGATAGAACCAGAGGGAATGGCTGCAAACTGCAACAGGGCAGGGTTACACTGGACATTAGGAAACAAATTTTCCCAGCAAGAGCAGTGAGAGCTTGGCACAGGCTGCCCAGGGAGGTGGTGGAGTCCCCATCCCTGGAGGGGTTTAAAGGTTGTTTAGACGTGGTGTTGAGGGGGATGGTTTAGGGGTGAACTTTGTAGAGTAGGGTCAGTGGTTGGACTCAATGATCCCAAGGGTCTCTTCCAACCTGAATGATTCTGTGGTTCTATGAATTCCCCTGGCTTGCGTTCACTTGCTGTGCTGTCACTTGAACATGCCAAGGAGGCAGGAGAATCGCTCAGGGGGGCAGCAGGCAACTTGATGATGTAGGTAATTGGGGAAAACCTCTCCAGATGAAGTCCACCTGGTCAGACAAAGCACGGACAACAGGGAACACCTGGCTGTAGCAAGATCTTCATCAGCTTCACCGCCCAGTTCAGTAGTGCTGCAGCTCCGCTTCCACCGCCCGCGTGCCGCTCGGCTCGGATGTGACATGCAGCTCTCTCGAGCTCCGTCATCAGACGTGTTGGGTGGCGAAGGTTAATGGCACGGCACGCGGTGGTCGATAGCTGTCGACTGCAATAGGTGGCATGACGGCTTTGCAGCGAGGAAGGGACAGGGATCAAGCGAATTGGCTGGCGCTCTCGCGGCCGCTCTGCCGATGATTTGTGTGCGCCCGTCTGAACCTCGCTGCTGGTTCCCGTCATCCGTGTCCTGCTGCTCCACAAATTCAGGAGCTCGGTCCAGAGGCGCAGAGCTTTGGACCTGCCCCACAGTATTTTAGACAGAAATCACAAGGTTAAAAGATCAGAAGGGAAAAAAAAAAAACCCTAAATAAAAACGCCATGTCGAAGGAGGAGGGGAGAAAAATGTTCCTTCATGGTGCTTTTGTTTTCTAACAATGTTGACATTATGTGGAGTAACCGAGTATAAAATCTGCCTATCGTTTGGGAGCTGGTGTGCAGAAAAGATGCTATTATCTGAGCCTTTTATGCCTCTTTACCCTGTCTGGATCAGAGGAGATAAATGCGTAGATAGGAGCTGAGGCTCCTATCTTTATTTAAGCTGTCAGGTACTGCTACGTTATTTTATGCTGATTGTTATAGAAAGCCTCCACAAAGAGATATATGTTTCTATATTCCCCCACGTTTCCTATTTTAATATATAATTTAATAATAAAAGAGATGTATTTCCCTATATTATTTTTATTTGTAGTGTCAGTGCTTCTCTTTCGCTCTTATTTTTTCAAATAAACATTCGCAAAGCACTTAAAATATGCACATAATCAATCTCCTCTGTTCTCTTTGGGGCTCCCTTTCGACTATTACTGCAGTCATACTTTAATTTACGCATTAATGCAAAAACATTTTTAGTATAAAGCAGGTTCCCCGCAGGGACGGCAGACCCGCGGCGAGAACACACGCATGAATGCACGGCCGTGGTTACCTTCAAGCACGTTTCCACACCGCTCCCTCATCCACATGGCTCACAAGTCAAAAGTTAAGCCCGTATACACGTGAAATGAAGCAAAAGCAATGTGGAATAGTCAGCAGAACCAGGAACAGGTTGGAACAGGCTGCCCAGAGAGGTGGTAGATGCTCCATCCCTGGAAACGTTCAAGGTCAGGTTGGACGGGGCTTTGACCAACCTGATCTAGTAGATGTCCCAGCTCGCTGCAGGGGCTGGGCTGCACGGGTTGGACTAGATGACCTTTAAACATCCCCTCCAACTCAAACCATGCCATGATTCTATGACTGTAAGCATCTTTAAGCCGTCTCCTACTGCTGTCCAATCTGGTTATCTATCAGCTCACGGGCATAGTTTTGGTTCTGCTGACCAAACAGTGCCCTGGCACCCTTAGGAGGGGTCGTAGACCCAGGACACATAAGTAAAGGTGTCTGTGACGATGGTGGAAGGTTTAAGCATATGGGAACAGACAAGCCAGAAGGTACCTTTTGACCTCAGGGCCAAAGATTTTGTCCAGGATGGTTTTAAGTGATAGTACAGATAAAAAAATACAGGACGACGTTCCTCTGTTCTCCTCTCACCTTCCCCTCCTCCAACAGAAAAACTCCCCAACGTTAAAGACAGGGCAGCTCAACACAAGACAAAACCAAAGGAGCAAGGTAGAACAATGAGGTCGCCTCTTAAACACCTTGATAGCAGAGGTGCTGATTGGCCTGGCGGTGTCCAGAGGCAGGTCCAACTCCTACCTGGGGCTGGGGGAGGCTCTCAAAGCTTCACACGAGTCTACCCCCACTTTTACAAAAAACTCCATCAGACTCAAACCCATGACAAGCAAGCGAAGGGCTTGTGAGGCGTCTTTCTCCCGAGTTTAACAAAGGTCCTTGAAAGCATTTCATCCCACTTCATCTGCAAAAACGTGTCTTTTAATCATCTGAAGCTGCTTAGAATCATTTATCTTTTGAGGGAAAGTATCTGCCTTCTGCTTTGTTTTTGTTTTGAGTTTTCAAATATTTAAAGGGTGAGTGTCATGAGGATGGAGCCAGGCTCTTCTCGGTGACAACCAATGACAGGACAAGGGGTAATGGGCTGAAACTGGAACATAAGAGGTTGTGCTTAAACTCGAGAAGAAACTTCTTCTCAGTGAGGGTAACGGAGCCCTGGCACAGGCTGCCCAGAGAGGTTGTGGAGTCTCCTTCTCTGGAGACATTCAAGACCTGCCTGGACACGTTCCTGTGTAGCATTATCGAGGCGTTCCTGCTCTGGCAGGGGGATTGGACTTGATGATCTTTCGAGGTCCCTTCCAATCCCTGACATTCTGTGATTCTGTGATTCTGTGAGGTTTAAAGAAATTTTGTGATAAGCAGATAGCACAGCAACACTTGGGGACATCAGTTTTTTTGGCTTGAGGCTGTAGCTGGGCTGGGCTCTGTGACCAGGCTCTGTCTCCTGAGGTGCACAATGACCACCTGGTGTGCAAAAAGTCCTACTGGGGAGCCCAGCCTTCAAGAGAGAAGGGTGATTAAAGCTGTCTGAACTATTCCCACGCAAGCAGCTTGGCAGCATTTCAGATTTAAAATAGCGAGTCAATTAGTGGAAGGAGTTTCAGTCTCGATTATTTCCCTCTTATGGCAGAAAAAGAATCTGTGGAAAACTGGGACAGTTTCTTTCCAAGTGTGTTGAAATCGTGTTGAAAAGAGAAAGGGAAAATGAGGGAATCGTAACGCTGGCCCAACATCTCTTTCTCCTGCACATCTGAACCTCGTGCCAGTATTCACCTCTGCTCAGCATCTTCTCAAGTCCTGGCTATAGAAACTATAGCAGGAGTTACAAGGGTTGTTAGCGGCATTTTTACTCTATCTAAACCCAGACCCTTACACCCAAGCCGTAGGGGTTATATTTTTCAGAAAAAAAAATAAGAAAAGCAAACAGCTGTATAAGCAATTCCTTCTGCTCCCATGTAAAATCTCCCGAGAGAAAAAAATAAACGCATGAAAAAGCAACCAGGAGTCTCTGAGTCTAACACAGGCATGTCTCTGTCCTAGTGATTTTTTTTTTCGTTTGGATCAATATCACTGTGTTTAAACCTCGGATCGTGCTACTGCTGTCAAGGGATGTTTCTCAACCTCCGTCACTTCTTACGGTGGCAGAAGGAGGGTTGTTCTTGGAGACGTCCAGGAGTCCAGATTCATGAAGGGACCAAGGGCACAAAGACAACCTGCTGACCCTCCACGCTGTGCTCAGAGCAAGGAGAAAAGTTTCTCTGCGGCACAGAAAAGGAAAGTTGGACTGTTTTGTCCTCTCCTAACTGGTGTTTAGACTGGAAAGAGGCACAGACCGTCTTTTCCAGCACATTTCCCAAGGTGTAGGAAAATTCTGTAGCACAAACCATGAACTCTATAAACACGGGTTCCCTGCATGCCCTGACGCATGGCGACAACTCCTGTGCTCCCCGTGTGTCCCCTAGGATGTGAGCTCGACCACACTCCCCCAACCACGCACACCGATGCTCTGTGTCCTTCAAGGACGGAGTGCAAAGAGCAGGACAGACTCAAGAACAGACTGAAGCATTTTCTCCCTTGGAGATTTTGTGCCCACGTTGCTTCCCAGCACCCAGCTGGTGCACGAGTCCACAGTATCTGCACGGAGCTTATCTGAGACCTCGAGGCTGCCTTCTGTGGTCCATCCAGTCCTCCCAGAGAGGTCCATGTGCAAGTTGTTATTGGGACTGACAGCAGGGACGATGGGTATGTAAGGACTCAAGAGTAGTCTTAGTCCTGCCAATGACCTGAACCTCTGCTGGATGACACGTATCCTTATTTATGTTTTCCTTCCTACACAGAGAAGGAAAATACATGTGTTTTGGCTTCATGTAGGAAATGAATCCAAAGCTTACGTGAAGGAACAACCCAGCTCAGTCATGCTGCAAAGCTTTGTCCTCCTCCACCCCTGGCCACCTCCCTTGGTGGTTCGTGACAACTGATTTCTACCTGTGGCTGTGTCACCAGCCCTGACTGACTGCCCTTCTCCCCAAAGCCTGCTGCAGTGAACCTCAGAGATCTGGACTAATCAGCAGGTTTGCAGAGAAAATGAGATTTTTTTTTTCTTCCTGGCTGACTTCCAGCAGCAGCAGCTCCAGCTCTCCAAGGCACATCTCAATTAATTAATACAGTCAAACCTTATTATAGACAATTGTTGGCCAGAAATTATCCCATTCTGAGTCCTCTTTGCTTTTCTCCTTGTTGTTTCTCACTGTTGCTTTCATTCCTGCTGCCTTGCTCGCCAGTGAAGCGTGTCCTGGCAAAGCCTGACATGGAGTGGGAGCTTCTTCCTAGCCCAAAGTCCTGCTGCAATTGAGGTTCCTGAGCAGTTCTCAGCCAGATACTGTGCAGTCAGTCGAGGCTGGGCAGCAGCAGGTTACAGCAGTCAGGGTCCCAGGGGCTCTTCTGTCACCTCAAACTTGAAGTTGGTGGAGTTGCACTGAGCTATTCTGTGAGACCAGTGAGAAAGTGACCCAGAAGGCCTCTGTGATGGGGGGCACCAAGTCCTGGAAGTGCTGAACACCCTCCAAGCAGACTGACATTTGACCTGAGACCCTCTGAGGCTCCTGGACAAGGGAGGGAGGGAGGGAAGGCAGGGACAAAATGGAAACCCAGCAGACTCAAAACCAAAACACATCAGCAAATAGGAAGTGTTTAGTTCTGTATCGCCAGCCACAGCTGCTGCAGGATTCCTCACCTGATTTTTTTTGAGGCTTTGGGAAGTGCTGAAGTGCAGGCAGGGGAGGGCACAGTCCTTAGGGGCTGTACGCGATGCCGAAGGAGGAAGGGCTGGGGCAATGCCATGAAGATGGAGGCAGCAAAATCATCTCCCTGCCTTGCCTTTCACAAGATGTTGCTTAATTGAGAGCATATGCCAAGGCTGGAATTTGCTTGTCGGCTTAGCAGGAAGTGGTACCCCAACACCAGGAAGGCCCCCTTGCCTCAGCTCCCACCCTACAGCTGCCCTGTGCATGAGCCATGGCCGTGAGCTGGTGGTGTGGCCATGACTGAACACGCAGCTTGGAAGAGCCCCAACTGCCCCTGAACCTGCGAAATGGGGCTACAGATGGCCAAGACATGGGCTGGAGGATTCTCTGGGGCCCATCTTCATCAGCCATATCCAAAACCGGGCTGATCTCTGACAAAACAGCAGCGGCACAGCAAGGAGCAGAGGCTGCTTTGTGTCCGTGGGTTAATGAGAGGCATTCTCTAGGGCTGTCAAAGCAGCACTTTTCAACAGCCTCAAATTATTGTTATTATTTTCTTTCAACGAGAACGCAAATACGTCAGTGTTTCTAGGTGGTTTCATTAACTGCCCAACACATCACTCAGAGCCTCACAATTCTCAAGTACTGACATCCCCGTCCATGTGCATTGCAGGGTCTGAATTCCTCTAACTCCATCTCATGATGAAAAACAGGTTCAGGACAGCATTAAAAACACACCCAAAAGATAACAGCAATTGTTCTTTGTTGCGGTCACTAAATAGCAGGGCAAATTCTTGCCAGATTCGCTGCAACTTACACCCAGAGTAACTCAGTGCTATATCATGGCGATACAGGCAAAAACTGAATCCCATCCTGGGTTTTAGCATGGTTTAAGTTGAAAAGACAAGTGGGGGCAATGTCTCAGCCCCTCTGTGGGTGGGAAGAAGAAATCCCCCATTTTGCTTCTTGTTGATTGAATGGGAGGGAAACTCTGCTGCAGAGTCATTACTAAAGCTGATCAAACTTAAAAGAAATTGACTTATAACCGAAAAATCCTTTCACCACACAAAGCGCTTTGATTTGTGTATTTATTTTTATAAGTGCATCAGGCTGTTTCTTTGACCCTCACTACATGCCATTCCGTTTCCCAGTAATTTTACCCACCTTTTCCCCTCAAACATTATCAAGTAGGGGACATGCATCACTCTGCCGTGTATCTCATGGTCAGAGATCACTGTAAACCTCACCTGTGGCTGCTGCACCCTTTGTTGGGCTGTCTCAATGTGCCTCCCCCCTCTTGACTCTGTCCTTGAGAGTCAGCATTTCTCCTTGAAAGCCTCTAACCAGGTGCTTATCGGAGAATTTAATTTCTCTTCCCAGAGCAGCCATTCGTCAGGCACAAGGAGAGACCCTCGAAAGCAAAATGTAGAAGACCACATCCTCCCATCCCTTTTGGGATGTGAACAGCCCTTCTCTTATGCTGGTCCTGTTCAAGGTACGTCCAGGCTGACTTTGCTTCTCCCACTGCATCTCTGTTGTCCTCTAAGAAGACCCTTCTCCCCTCAGCCCCATGCCATTGAGAAGACCTCCTTCAAAGCCCTCAAAACAAGGGACAACTCAATATATTCCCTAAATAAGCGAAGCATGGAGAGGTGGTTTCTACATCTCCTTAGAGGCTGGGGAGCTCGGCTGAGAGATTTTTTGGGGTATACTGTAAGAAAACGCAAAGGAAGAGGCAATTGTGAGGAAGGGAAAATTGTGACCAGCCACCACTGGTCCTGCTGCATCTCAAGACCAGTCAAAAAAATACATGTTAAAGATTTGTACAGAAGGCACACAGACTGGCTCAAAGACGTCGCAAGAGGATCAAAACCATCGCTTCGGATGTAGATGGTGAAGTCTGTTCTGGCTGATGTACGGGGAGAGGCAGTTTCAAGTATGTTTTAGCAGCAGTTTCTCTAAAATGCCTGAGCCTTGATCTCCAGGGGTACAAAAGAAGAGTTGCAGGCGCCCAAGTCTTTGAGACTTTTTGTTTTGATGAGGGATAGGCACTCCAAAAATTACAGACTGAACTGGCAAAAGAAATGAAGGAAGTCTGAGGTGCTAATTAAAACACCGCAGCCGCTGGTATTTTTTTTTATTTTTTTTCACTTCCACAGCCATGAAAGCTGTAGAAAGCTCAAACCAAGCTTTACATTTGATGATGCAGTGATATTTTATATCTGAAGCGACTTTGGCTGCACAGGCTTATTATCAGCCTTAGCAGAACTGTACCTGCCTGTGAAGCCTTCGGGTCCCTGGAGGGACAGAGGGCCATTTCTGGTGACCCTTTTCAAATCAAAGACGCTGTTGCACAGAGGAGGTTTCAGGGTGTCTGAAAGTAAAGGCATCTTTGGAGAGGTTCAGAGCACATGTTTACAGATGAAATTCTCTGAGTGTGATGGCTGGGCAATGTGAATGGGATAACAGGGTGCCAGCATTTTTAAAAGCAAGGCTGGGAGTGGTAAAACCAGCTGTGTATGGAAAAGCAAGCAGAAGTCACAGAAGAAGAAAGAGCAGTCTCCTGAGGTTAAACTCTTTCAACTTGAACCACTGCGACATTCAACACTCACAAGTTTCAACACTTAAAGGGGGTTTATAAGAAAGACAGGGACAGACTTTTAATAGGGCCTGTAGAGATAGGACAAGGGGTAATGGTTTTAAACTAAAAGAAGGTACATTCAGACTAGAGATAAGGAAAAAGTTTTTACAGTGAAGGTGGCTAAACACTGGCACACGTTGCCCAAAGAGGCAGTAGATGCCTCATTTCTGGAAACACTCAAGAACAGCTTGGATGGGACTCTGAGAACCCTGATCTAATTGAAGATGTCCCTGCCCATGACAGGGAAGTTGGACTAGAAGACTTTCAAAGGCCCCTTCCAACCCAAACTGTGCTATGATTCCATGATTTTATAACATCTATTTGGTTGTACTGGGCCCTAGGGAAAGCAACCCCTTGCCAGGACTTCACAGCCAGACTTGGAGAGGAGACCTTCCACCAGGTCCTGGCAGATGCCACGGGACTTATGATGGATGAAGGTGGCAAAACACAGGCTCTGCTCACTGATCACCCAGGGATACCCAGGGATAAATGCTGTTTGCCTTTGACTTGTCTCTCAAGCCTTACTTTTGGATTTGAAAGGGAGGAGAAATGGGCATTGGAAGGGCTTGGCCAAACTGTTGTCGATGTATCCGGGTGCAGAGGTGTTGACATCACTGTGGGAAGAAGCAAAGGAGTTTCTATGGCTCCTCTCCAGTGCTTCTGTGGTTTGGTTGGCAATTTTTCAGAAGTAACCAGCTGTACATCATCCCCTGGAGGATCTGCTTCATGCTTCTCCTACATTGCCCTGCTCTGCTCCCTGCTACCAGCACTCAACTCCTACCCTGGACCACCGGCACCCGCACCTCCCTGTTCTCACCCAAACGAGCAGCTTCCTTCTGAACCACCCCAAACCATCATGTGCTTTGTACGAGGGAAGAGCTCAGCCACAGACTTTGCAGAAGCATTCAGGAAAGGTGATACCATGATGGGAGGAGAGGAGGAATACGACTCAGTACAAATCAGGGGTGTTACACAAAGCCTTTGACTTTCCTCAACCCACTTACTACTAAACCCATGTGTTGCTTGGAGATAACCCACAAAACCTGCTTTGGAATTCCAGTGCTCACATCATCTGTATAAGACCCTTCTTCTTCATCAATCTGAAACAACAAAAAAAGGGAATTTTTTCCTTTTAGAAGCATTTTCGTCTTAAGTCTGTTAATACTCAAAAGTGCTTCTGGTGTCGCTATCACAGTAAACATGAGTTATTCCATACCAATTAAAATGCCCACGTAAATTATCAGCATAAAATCTGGCAGAGTCATAAGTTTTCCTTTAAAACACACAGCTCCCTCTCACCCAAGCCCCAAACAGCCAAGAAAACCTTGCAAACTCCTGACTCACCTGATACAAACACCCACATATATCTCTTGATGCAGGATCTGAGGCAGGTGACCTCTGGCTTTGTGGGCTTTCTTTGCTTGCATTTAGACCTTAACGTGCAAACATATTATTTTTTTGGGTTCGGAATAGTCTGTGATATTCTTCGCGTGACCCCAGAAATCCTTCTTTTGAGAAATGCTGCCACACACAATTCCTCGTGAGCTACTGCTAAAAGAGGGTTTTATCTGCTCTGTAAGCAAAGATAGGAACTTTGTTTAGCAGAGGCAATCCATGCAAAACCCAAGTGCTGTGTTTGCAAATTGAGTCATAATAATGGTTATAGCTATTTCAGGGCCGTAGCAGGAGCAGCTATTTACTCCGGGAGGTTCAGCTTGGGCAGAGGAACAAATGAGTGGAAAGCAGGGACTTTTAAGCTTAGCAACTAAACTAAAGTGAAACCCCAAGTCAAGTGAGAACACAGCGGTTAATGGGCAAAAATGGTCACGGGCTGTGCAACACCTCTGGTTCTTGGGGGACATCTCAGAGACCCCTCATCTTCCACCCATTCCTTAGCATTTGGGAAAGAATCTACCCCGTCAGTCTAAAAAAAACTAAATAAAAATTAACTCTTCACACTCTTTTAAAGCCACAATTTTCAAGGTTATACCAGGGGGGCCTGTTGGAATGTGTTTAATGCAGATTTTCTCAGCCACCCTGAGGCTAGAAACGTACTGATATTCAAAGGGAAAAAGGAACATCCTTATGGCCAAACAAAAGGGAAAACCTTGCCAATACTGCTTGTCTGGGGAGCAGGGGGGTGGTTCTCAGAAGTAATTTCTGACCTTGGTGAAGGCGGTGGTGAGGAGGTGGGATGGGTGAAGGACTCTCACGTACCCCTGGGGAAGGGTCTGGGTTTGATGTCTCTTCTGCCACTGTGTGAATGTGATGTTGGGAGTCTTCCTCAGGGCTCTTTGCTTTGAGAGTCTTCTTCCCCAGGTTGTTTTCTTGTTTCTTTGTCCTCAGGTCTCTACATCCTGATGGGAACTGGAGACTGCTCCGGGTTGGTCTCTCCTCAAATCCAAAATCAAGCAGCTAAAAACACCATCATGTCTTTTTTTTTTTTTGCAATGTATTTCCTTGTATTTGCACTCATTTTCACTCTTTCTTCCTCTTCAAATATCTAGCCTTAGAGTAGAGAGAGAGAAATACTGAAATTTTTACTCATGGACACAGGTGTCCTGTGGCCCAGGCTTGTTGTTATATGGCCATTCCAAATCTCTCTTGATTTTTTTCTATGTTCATTTTTTCCAAAATCTTGCAGACAAGATCCAGTAACCAAAGCCAAGTAGTTAAACCATCCAACTGGGGATTTTTTTCCCCTGTTTTTCTCTTGTTTGCACAGTACACGTCTGTTGGCATCACAAAACACTGTTTCCTTTTTCAGCTTTTCCATATTTTTTTTTCTTTATGTAAAATCTGGTGGCTTTTACACTCTCCAGCACACAGCATTTGTTTTGTACTTTGTATCAAACACCCATCAGTATAATATTTATAATATTTGAGAAGTCGGGGGAGGTTTAATCCTCCTGAACAACCTTTCAACAGAGGCAGCCCTGGGGTCAGATGACTTTGGGTTTAATATGAACAGTGTGTTGTGTATCCAAAAGTGGCAGTGATGAGGCTGAGCACGCTTTCTGGTCATAGTTTTGCTTTATACTTGTGTTTTCCCATGCCATGCAGTGATATTTGTCCTGGGACATCTGTCCCACAATCTTCATTGTCTTCTGAAGACCTTGCTTTTAGCTAGAAGATATTTCAGGTTGCAGATACCTCTGCAGTACCTATGGAGAGAGGGAAAGATGTTCTTGCAATGTAGTTTTGCAAGACCCTGCACCTGAAAAAAACTTTTTTGTTTAACCCCTGCTCAAGGAGAAGTTTTCCAGGCTGGCAAGCCATCCCTCTGGGTGCTGGGTGGAACAGGACAGACAGAGGAGGGACACAGTAGCTGAGACCCTGCTGCAATAACAGGACCCTTAGAGCGTGAATTTCAGTATGAAACACCTGTCAAAAAGAAAAGCTGTAGGGATGGAATCCCCCTTCTGTGTCTTTAATTGATGTTTATCCTCCTTGATACTCCATGGAGGACTACTTTCTAAACATCTGAAGGCCTCGTGGTTCTTCTGGAGTGGTAGAAGATGGCATCATGCAGATATCAGCTAGACAATGTGGGTCTGTGGGGAAATTGGACACTTTCCCCAAAGAGAAGTCTGCTGAGCGTAGAAACCACTTTTTTTCTCAGGATGTCAGAGTGAAAAGAGCTGAAGACTGGAAAGGTATCAGCGGGCAGTACCATGGACTGGTCCGATTTTCATAGTCTTCCCCAGGCATCTTCTGTTGGTCACTGCTGCGTTCAGGTCACTGGGTGAGATGCACTTTTGAACTGTCCATCTGGGCTGCTCTGTGAATCTGGGTCAGAGGAGGTTAAACATCAATTTGTGGGGTCAGTGTGTGATTTAAGAACTACAGGACAAAGGTCTACCCAGCATGAGCCTTCCGTGTGCTCCCAGCTTAACATTTTATCAGCAATTTAAAAACCTGACTCAGAGGCCCTATACAGTCCCTCCTGTTTAATAGCCCCAGCAGATGCTGCAGCTTCATCTCACCAGGACAGGCACCCTCCAAGCAGGACTCCTGCTTCGCTGTTTGCTTTCTCTGCTCTTCTAGACCAAACTCCATAGATGGACAGAGTTAAGGCTTCAATCTGGTTACAGGGAAGCAGGAACAGCAAACCCCAAACCACTGAGCAGAAAGTATCAGCCTCCATGGACTCATACGTCCTCTGTGGCCACTGCTCTGACTTCATAATGTGTGTCCAAAGAAGTGCAATGAAGCTGGGGAAGGGTCTGGAGAACAAGTGTGATGAGGAGCGGCTGAGGGACCTGGGACTGTTCAGCTGGCGAAGAGGAGGTTGAGGGGAGACCTTCTCTCTCGGCAACTCCCTGACAGGAGTGTGCAGGGAGGTGGGGTCGGTCTCTTCTACCAAGGAACAAGTGATAGAACTAAAGGAAATGGCCTCAGGTTGTGCCAGGAGAGGTTTAGCTTGGACATTAGGAAAAATTTGTTCACTGAAAGGGTTTTCCATCCCTGGCACAGGCTGCCCAGGGAAGTGGTGGAGTCACCAGCCCTGGAAGTAGAATCATTGAATCATTTATTTAAAAGCCATGTAGACTTGGCATTCAGGAACATGTTCTAGTGGTGGACCTGGCGTTGCTGGGTTAACAATTGGGCTCGATGATCTTAAAGGCCTTGTCCAACCTAAAAAATTCTATGATAAGAACTCAACTGCAAGAAGGAACACATCCTGGCAGGATAGGCTCCTTTGGAGAATAAACCCAGTCTTGTGCCACAACACCGAAGCACCTTCCCAGTGCTGTGGGGAGGGCAAATGGAGACAGCAACCCAGCAGAAGAAAATGCTTTGAGAAGAGGGTTTGAGAGCCCTAGGGTAAAAGTTCTCTGCGGGTCCTGGCCTAGGGGGCAGTCACAGGGAGGGGAGGCAGCTGTGCCTATGGAGAGAGGAGGATGGGTCAGGTGACCCAAATGGACCAATCATGGTGTTCCTTCCCATGTGCTCAGTATATAAGGGTCCCTAAGAAGAGCTATGGGACTGTTACTGTCTGTTGTGCTGGAAGTGTTGCTGTTTGCTGTTTGTCATCTATCCCTGTGCTGGGGGTGTTCCCACCTCCTGTTTTTGTGCTGCAGAGGAGCACTGTTCGTCAGGACAGGTATTTCTTCCCTCAGCCTCCCCGGGTGGGAGGGAGTGGCACAGCTACTTTTTTTTTTTGTTTGCTTGTTTTTTCATCTTTTGGACTGTCACCAGAAATCTGGGCTCAGCCACTCCCATCTCTTACCAAATCCAGTCTGAGACTCTGCTACTTGGGGCCTAGTTGTCATCTGGAAGGCATGGGTTCCATATTAACATTCTCTTTTATATCTTTGAGTACGCTTGCATGCTTATATATATGTTGCATGTTTTCTTTCCGTTAAACTGGTTCAAGTTTTTTTGAACCTCACAGTCTCTCTTCCTGGTTCCCTTGTTATCCTCCCCTGGGAGGGTGCTGGGGGATCACAGAGAACACTGGTTGGAGTTTAGTGGCTGGTCCAGCCCTAAACTTCAGCAGATATAATTTGGTACCCAATGTGGGGTAAGAACTAATTTAATATTTTGTTTTCATAAATTTATAATTTATTTTGATATGTAATTTTTTTTTTTGTTTGAAATATTGGGAAAACTCAACAGTGATTAATATATTTCTAAGTGAAATGCTATGCTACATCCGTGGAGACTTTGGATAACACTCCATTGTCATATTGCTCCCTAACATGTTGTATATGTTATTGTGCTATTTCGGCCTTCGTAGTGTGTGTTCACAGTTTTTTTTTGCTCAGGGACGTTGGGCAAAGGGCATCCTTCTCTCAAACCAGGACAAGGTGGAGGAAGGAAGGAGAAAAATGCAAACAAAGGTAGAGGGTGGCAACATATTAGGAGAAGACATGGTTTGCTGGGATGAGTCCTTGGGGATATTCAGGCCTGAAGTGCTTTCTGGTGCTAATCAGGCAGGTGAGGGAAGAAGGAAGATATAAGCTCTTCTCTGAGGGTGATAACTTTACTAAGTGAGGAGGTGCAAAAAGTTCTGCTACTTGGGGTACACAGAGACTGCTGGAGTGCTGAGCCCTGATTCAATAACTTGGGGCAGGAGGAGTGGAAGGGCAGGTTTTAAAGAGCTTGTTTAGACACCTGGAGTCAAAATAGTTCTTAGTCCCTCTGACCAAAATTAAGGATGAGGTTTTCACCCATTCCTCTGCAGCAAAGCTATTGACCCCTCTCTGTATCCACCAGCCCCATGCTGTCCCCCTCCTATCCAACTCCAGCTGCTCAGTTCTCACCAAAATGGGTGGACTGGTCCTTGCTGGGCTCTCCCAAGTCTGTGCAAGAATGGAGGTGAAGAGGTGGAGGAGTCAAGCTCTACAGACATGCTCAGGGTAGAGAGATGCTGCAGGACACTGTGGTAGCACTGAGAAGGACTTTTCCCAGCGTGTGTGTGTAAGGATGAGTGTGACATTACTTGAATGGTTGAGCCTGGGGTGAATTCAAAGTTGTTTTTTTTATAAGCTTCTGTAGAATTATTTTGTTGCGACTGGTTTAAGTTTGGTGCCAGATGGGGGAAGATTACTATTTTGTTCCCAAAAAAAATCTCTACCAATTTAACTCTGAAGCCTTTGAAATCCAACAGGGAGCAAATGCCTCGTGACAAGTTAATTCTGGTTTCTTCTGCAGTGTTCAAAATGATCTTAGGTCTTGCAGGAGACCAAGAGCACCAGATCTTACCCCCAAATAACAGGTTTTCTCAGAACCCAAATGTCTGCATTTGCTGACTCAAATGGGGAAAAAGTGGCAAATTCACGAGCCCAGACTTTGCAGAGCTGCCTTGTGTAGTGGTTTGCATTTGACAAGTTTTCCTTTAACCACTGAGCATGCAGAGGAATAACCCATCTTGGGATGAGACCATGGACCTCAAACAGGCCCCAAGGCTGAGACTCAGTTGTGAGATAACAGAAGGAAAGGAGAGAGGGAAAGAAGGAAAGGGAGGTGGTCTGGAAAGTCGAGCTGAGCACGAACAAGAAAAAACAGCTTAGCTTTGCAAATCTGGAGTTTGTGCTTGTGCAAAGAGCAACAGTGCAGGACCTGTGTGCACTTGGCAAGGGTGGGAGGAGGGAGTGCTTGCTCTCCCTGGAATAATTTGACTCAGAAATGTGAATCTGAGCAAACCAGTTGTTTTCCAGTGTCCAGGGGAAAAGGGAAAAAAAAAAAGGCAGAAAAATACAAACTCGGATACACCCACTGAAAAAAATTGCATGATATATAAATAAACATGGGCATATCCACACCCAAATCCCCATATTGCCAGCTAAATTCTTACCTCTTCATCCCCATATTTATGAAGGATCTCTGCTGATTCATGTCTGCTGAAGTTCTGGCTCAACAATTTTAAATGCCCAGCATTGCTTTAAAAGTTAATCAGCACCTCCGAAGATGGGAGGCTTTTCTTCCTCCTATCCACCTTCCCACCAGGAGAAAAGATTCCTCTGCATAATAATTGGCCAAAATGGAAATTGCACACGTTTTTCCCTAAGGTATGCACAGCTGAGCATCTGTGGTCTCAGCTGGGAAGTTCGATTTTATTCAGCCATTCAGCCCGGGTGCTCAATAAAAAATGCAAGAGCGACAACAACAACAAAATCAAAAATCAAAGGGCAAAGGAAGGTAATATTGCTGTCAGCTAAACACCTCGTTTTAATCTGTCCTTCTCCTTCTGAGGGGGAATGGTGGTGTTATTCGAGTCAGATGAGAGGGAGAGATGGGATCCCAGGTGTGTGGAGCTGGAATGGTTTGCGGAGATAAGATTTAATTTTCAGAGGCAGAAGTTGGAGCTTTGTTGTTGCAGAAGAGGGTGGGTGCGTGTCGGGGGGAGGCTGTGGTGAACAGGAGGGATGTTTGAACTTGGCTTGGTATCAGTACAGGACTGTATCTGTGTGGTCAGCCAGAGTCAGACCCAGCTGGGAAAAAAACCCCACAACAACTAATTACATGGGTGTTTTTTGATGGTGACTTGGTCTGAAAACTTCCTTTCCTTATTGTGGGGAGCTGAGAGCTCCTAACTATAGCTCCTGCATCCCTTGTGGCATCCCAAGGCATCCAAAGGACGTGGAGCAGCTCTGTATGGGCATGTGGATCCTGCCCAGTCTCTCCACTGGTTATAATGGGAACTGAGACAACTGCCAGTGATAAGTCACTGCCTTACACATCTATTCTGGGACACCAAGCTCCATGTTCCAACCCCAAACTGCTTAATGAAGTTCCTTCTTTATTGTGACACTGGGATTTCCCTCTCCTGGTCCTTGTGGCTGGAAGGACCTTCTGCTGCTGCTGAAATGCTCGAAGACGTTTGGCTGGTTAGCCAGTTTTGGAGAAAGCTTGGAGATGAAAAATACAGTGCAAGCCCAGCTTTTCCAGATGTAGAAGCCCGGAATTAATCCCTGGACACCAAATAAACAGCCTGATTTGGAGAGGCACTGACTTTCCTTCTTTAATGCATTGATTTTTGGAGGAACACGAACAACATTTGGCACCTCTGACAGGCAGATCACTGTTAATGCCAGAAGTGGACACAAGCAGCCACTTTCAGGATGCCAAATATCCTGGAATTACAAGAAAACCTGTGTAACTACTTCAGGATCTCCGTCCCTTCAACCTGTGCTCAGAGTCTGCCTTTTCCAGACCATTCTGGGAAATTCTCCGTTATCATTACAGACAATGCTATGGTGTCGCACAGAATTACTGAGCTTGGAAAGACCCTCTGGAGACCAACTAGTCCAACCCTCAGTCTCAAGGGAGATCACCTAGAACCAGTTGCCCACGACCATGTCTAGGTGGGTTTTGAATATCTACAAGGATGGAGACTCCACAACCTCTCTGGGCAGCCATCACATTAAAAAGTTTTTCCCCCCTTCAGTGGAAATTCCTGTGTTTCATTTTCTGCCCGTTGCCTCCAGTTCTCTCACTGGGCATCACTGGGAAGAGTCTGTCTTCCTTATTCCTCCCAACACGTATTTAACTGATGGTAGAACCACAGCCACAAACTCTGGATTTGAACCCAGGGCTCAGCTGAATTTCTCAGGTCCGGAGTGTGTGAAAACTTGAAGCCATGTGACTAGCCTGGGGCTCAGGAGAATTTGGGCTGTCCATTCTCTGCCACTGACTTTTTGTGTCCCCTGGTGAAGCCGCCTCACCCTGTCAGGTTCATAATCTCTGCATTAAAACCCCCACAGTGACGGATGAATGCCTCACCCTTCCTGTTATTTAAAAAAGGCTTTAGAGTACACCAGCTACCCTTGATGCAAGGAATTCCATTTTTTTGCATTGAAATGGAGGAAAATTTCAGCAACGGCCACAGCTTGATGAGAACCTGGTGTTTTCCTGTGTTGCAAAATGCCCATATATTTTTTTTTTTTTTTTTGTCCTGAGGTGTTCATGTGGTGCTGGGAAAAGTGGTGAGAGAAAAGGGGAGGTGATCCTGCTCTTGCAGGGGGGCTGGACTAGATGATCTTTTGAGGTCCCTTCCAGCCCCTAATGTTCTATGATTTCTTGTTATATAAAATTGTGAAAGTCTGTACATAATGACTGCTAAGGAGGAAAGAGGGAAAACATCAACCAGACATGGTTTTTTTTTTTTTCAAATTCTAAATGGATTTGTGACTCAACCTGCTCTTACAATTGCTGCTTAAAGACTGCTGGATGATGGGCACCAGACAAGTCCCACAGTCACCTACTGTTGACTGAGATCCATTTAACAAGTTGCCAGGAAGGCAAGAGTAGAGCCAGCCAAACCTCTATGGCAAGAATTAGGTGTGCAATAGTGAACTGTGACTCAGAATGCCCATATCCTAATCTCAGCTTTCAAATTATTCCTTTTTGTTAGGATCAGGGCTCTCTGTCCCTAACCTTCATGTCAGGGACCACCTGTCCCTATGCTTTAGAGAGATGTGGTGACACAGAGGGGGAGTGCTATGAAAATCGTGATGCCATCACCATCAGACCCAGGGTGAAATAACAGAGAAGTGACTTGCTCAGGACAATGCCAGTAGTTTGTTTCACAAGTAGGACCAGTGTTGAGGATTCCCAGTTGTGTTTGATGCTTATCAAAGAGCCAACAGGCTTTTCAATGGGAAACTCAACCTTAATCCTCACTGTCTTTTATGATTCTATGATTTTGATTGCATGGAGTGAGGGAGTGCAGTGGTAGGATGAGGGGCAACCGTTTCAGACTGAGAAAGAGTAGATTTAGGTATGAGGAAGAAATTCTTCACTGTGGGGGTGTTGAAGACACGGAACTGGGTTGCCCAGACAAGTTGTGGATGTCTCATCCCCGGAAGTGCTCAAAGGATGTGAGCAACCTGGTCCCATGGGAGGTGTCCTTGTCCATGGCAGGAGAGTTGAAACTGATGGTTTTAAGGTCCCTTCCAACCCAAACCATTCTGTGATTCTATGCTCTTGATGGGTGAAGTTTACTTTGGTATCAACTAGCTGACAAACAGGCAGAAAAGTGTCTCTGAGCTTTAGGGGTGTTGGGATGGGGGGGGGAAAAAGGCAACCCACACTTTCATAGAAATCAGATGTGGTGTGAGACAGTAAGAAGCCTCTGGATACCTGAGTATGTAACATTCAGACCTCCTCCTGCATCCATAAAATTGGGGTCAATAACACCATTACTGATGCTAACTGTGGCAGCCCCCATCTCCCAGAGTGTCAGCAGTAATAAAATAACTCCCCAAATGTCAGGCAGAGCATAAAGGATATTAGAAACCTAATGGACCACATTCGTACTTCTAATGGTGAGTAAAATATCATCAAATGACTGAATACTTTGACGAGGTTGTTTAATAATTAGGCCAGGATGCAAGAGATAGGATTCAGCTTGCTGCTGAAAATGAGGCAGGGCTTATGATGAGGGGAATAAAGAGAGACTTTTGCAAAGGCAATTTGAAACAAAATATTGCCGGAAGAGCGTTGTAAAAAAATGCCATGGATATAGTCTCAGCGTGCATAGTCAACGGGAGGGCAAGCTCATTGCACTTATTGCCCAGGGAGAAGACTGTCAGAACTAGACGTTAGTGAATAAGCTAAGTTTAAAGAGCAACTTTGTCGTGTTTGCTTTCATTTAGGTTTTTACATCAAAGTTATCATTTATCCTATCCTTCAAGCAAAAGGCTACAAGAGGCAGAGCTGTCCTGCTACCTAAGCTGTAACGAAAACCCAGTGGCTTTGAGCTAGGAAAGAAATCTAGGAGCATGAAAGACCATCTTTGTGACCCTGCTTTGACTTTGGCAATCTCCACATCCCTTGGTTACTGTGTTTCTCTAGATGATGCTGTCCCTTGGTGTAAATGCATTAAACGGGTGGGGAGATGTTTGATGTTGCAGAGATTCGAGAAGCTTTCCTTGTCCTTCATGGGAGCACCATGCTTTGATCACCTCCTTTCACTATTGTGTGGGAGATACCACCGCCTTTGGTGACTCCATCCCAGACAACATCCATCAATGCTACCGTGATGGGAAGACCATGGCCAGAAATGGCACAGTGGATCTTCAGAGGGCAAAGAGGGTGTTGTGGAGATAGATATGGAAAGTACAGTAGGGTAATCGGGTACTGCTGTGGTAGAGGTTGATGAATGCCTGTGGCAGGTGGACAGGAGGTGTTTGAGAAGATCCCAGTGGATTTTAGGGTACAAGTTTCTCACCAGTGTGGTTCTGGCTGGATTGTGAGACAGGAGAACAGGTGAAATGATCTGCTCTTGACTCCATCGGTTGTGCTTACAACAACTCCCGTGGCACTTTCAGCAACGTCAGCAGAGTGTGATCGCTGGCATCCTGGCCCTGTTCCAGCAGTAATAATTATATCCCGCCTCCCCAAATTCATCCCTTACTCTCAATTAGAAACAATTTTCTCCTTCACTTCATGACCCAAACAGTTGCCTCGATTAGTTTTGCAATGTTGATTAAACAAGCCAGTTCCTGTAGATGGTTGGAAAGGAGTCCGTGGGGATTCAAGCACTGATGGAATACACAATATTAATAGAAATCAATAGAATTAATGGGTTAATTCCATGCTAATACATAGTGCTGGAGGAGAAGTTAGGCTAATGAAAATGCATGTATTCCCTGAACTATTCCATTTGCATCAGATGATTCATCCTCTACTACTTCTTTCAAACAACATTAACGAGATTAAAAGTACATTTACTAAGTGTACATGACCAAAGGGGGAAGGGAGCACAAAGTTGCTTTCAGCAAGCTCTGCCTTACCCAATTCTCTACGTAAGGTGCTCTCTCTGTACCTGCCTTAGTTATATGGGGAGACTGGGGGGGTTGGAGGCAAACTGGGGATCTGTTGGGAAAAGAGGGGGTTTCCTTTGAAAGAAAGCAACTCTTCTCTAGTGACTGCAGGATATTTTTTCTAGATATGGACCCTTCCCTAAATCTGCCCTGGGCTAGCTAAAATAATTGTGAAAAATGAGAAGCTGTAGCTATTTTGATGGCACGCTAAACCTTGCTTTGCACTGGCTTCGTTTTACTTATATTGGATAGATGCGTCAAAAAATCAAAGTTACAGCTCTTTTGGTTTTCCTCCCTCTGGTACTGATTTGTGATTGGAAATGGGTCTCAGCAGCACCAGTAAAATGGAATAATATTTGCACATATCTGAGGCTGCAAGAAAAAACCCGTATGTTTTCAGTATCCTCAGGCATCCCTGGCTATGGTTGGGCCCTAGCTCTTTTTAAAGGCCAAGTGGAAGTATTGGTGAAATAGGGTTTATTTAGTCTAGAGCATCAGAGGAAAGAATCCATCCCTTGCATCCTTTTATAGAGGGCGAGAAGTCACAGCCTTAATAAGAGGCAAGATCAGGCATCGGGAAACACTTTCTGAGCGCAGGGAAAGAGAAACGCTGGAGCTGTAGACATCGTGGAGGTGTGTAAAATGCAAGACTGATGCACATCTATCAGGAGCGTGGCTGCAAGCCAAAGCTGTTGGTTTTTACTTAGGTCTTAAGAAGCTCAGGTACACAGTTTCAAAACTGTCCAGACTCCAGTGCATTTTTTTTAACCTTCTCTTGTCCTTTGCGAAACCAAAAGGTCCCCCAACTGTACTTTAGTGGCCACGAAACTGAGTTTACCTGCTGATGAAAGGACAGAAAAAGATATCCTTTCAACATACCAGGGATTTGACAAATAAATGGCATCTGGGTAGAGCCTGTGACTAGATCCTGCAGGCACTGGACACAGCAAGGTCTTTATTGCACGTGTTGTATTGCATATGCTGTATGATGCATTTGCGTTATTGCATGTAGAATCACAGAATGTTTTGGCTTAGAAGGGCCCTTTAAATGTCATCTTGTCCAACCTTCATGCAATGAGCCTTAGTTCTTCAACTAGATCAGGTTGTTCAGAGCCCTGTCCTACCTGATCTGGAATGGGCCATCTACCACCTCCCTGGGCAAACCTGTTCAACGTTTTGCCACGCTCACTGTAAAAAATATCTTATATCTAGTCTGAATCCACCATCTTTCAGTCAAAAAACATTACCCCTTGTCCTATCACAACAGGCACAGCTACAAAGATCGTCCCCATCTTTCTTATAGGCCCCCTTTAAGTACTGAAAGGCTGCTGTAAGATCTCCAAAGAGCATTTTGGCTGTGGCCCTGTGTGGTCAGTCTGATAAAAGAGCCCTTTGTAGACCGTATCCAAAGGCCACCCGGGCAGATTATGACTCACTTGAAAAGTGAAGAAAAATCTTGCTGTGGGGCCAGCCCAGAGACAGTGACCGCAGAGCAGCCTCAGCCTTAAAACAAAACCCACTGAACCAGCACTTATTCTAACCGAGCAGAGCAGGTTGCAAAGCCTTTGGAGTTTGTTTCTCCTCTGTGGGAAATATTGACAAAACCAGAGGCAAGAGAGTCCCGGCAGCCTGCTGAATTTTTGGCAAAAGGGAAAATGGTTTTGGCCAAGAAGGAGGTGATTTGGATCCTGAGCTGCATCTGTAGTGCATGTTGGGAGGTGAGCTCCGGCTCCAAAACTCAGAGTAGAAGTGAGCCAGATTGCAGGACTTGCCACGGTCACAGTTCAGAGGCCATGTTTGTCTTAGTGTGGGGATGTTAAAGTTTGTCTTAGTGTGAGGACATGAAGGTTAAAGGCAAAAATGTTTATTGTCTTCTCTTTGCCCGTGCCTCTCCGTTTGCTCTGTGCAAGGCCAGAGCTTTGAATGCGTAAAAAGAAATGCTTGATCTCACAGCAGCTTGGGAGACAGTGCTTGGAGAGATGATTTGTGGGGCATTTCCCCCAAACTGGAAAAGGAACCGGTGCTGCCCTTGGTTTTGGGTTTGTGCAATGAGGTCAGGCTGACCAAAAGAGACACCAGGCATGCTACAACTGACTGTTTCTCTTGGCATCCCTCTATCTCTGGTTTTCCTTAAATCACCACCTGTTATCCCCAGATTACCCCCACTTTCCATTAAAAGATGTCCATTTTTGATGCTAGACCATCCAAATCCATGCTTAGGAATGAATTCATTGGTCAGAACTGCTGTCAATATGTGGATTAACCTGTTATTAATGATAGTAGATATTTTAAAAATTGCCATTGGTTACAATTTTTCCCCCTTAAAATAGGCCTTGCCCAAAGTAAAATGTAGGGAAGAGGCTGTTTGATTTGGAGGAGGGAGAGGCTGGTTAGATAATTTGAGGAAAACCCTTCCTTTTAGGTTTAAATGAGGTTTCTAACCAATTCTGTTTTGTAGAATGACTCCACAGCTACAATTAGAGCTACTCCCCCAAACTCACGCTCTCTCTGTGGCAAGAGCTACAAGTTTCCCCCTGCTGTTAGTAGCCCTTTATCCTCTCCATGGGTAGCCATGAGACAGTGCTTTTACCCAGCCATGCACATCCAATGTCAATACAGTATTTTCCTTAATTTACTACAAGTGACATTGATTTCCCACTTGATCTATTGTTTTCCTGGATCTGAGCACCACTGTGTTTTTCAGATAGAATCACGGAATTGTTTGGGTTGGAAAAGACCTTTAAGATCACCACATCCAACCGTTAACCCAGCACTGCCACATCCACCACTAAAAAATGTCCCTGAGCACCACATCTATATGGCTTTTAAATCTCTCCAGAGATGGGGACTCCACCACTTCCCTGGGCAGCCTGTGCCAGTGCTTGACAACTCTTCCTATCATGAAATTTTTTCCTAATATCCAACCTAATCCTCCCCTGGTGCAACTTGAGGACATTTCTTTTCCTATCACTTATTACTTGGGAGAAGAGATCGACCCCACCTCGCCACAACCTCCTTTCAGGCAGTTGTAGAGAGTGAGAAGGTCTCCCCTCAACCTCCTTCCCTCCAGGCTGAACGCCAGTTCCCTCAGCTGCTCCTCTTAAGACTTGTTCTCCAGACCCCCACGTAATAATCTCTGTGTTCAAAAGCATTATGTGATGTGGGAACTTCATTTCCAGGAATGTTTTAGGAGCATGTCTCCCAGACTACAGGATCAGGAGAATCCTCTCACTCCTGTGCCCATCGGTGTGTCTTGGCCGTTGCTCAACACTGCACCAAGGCTCTACTTTGATTTATGCTTTGGTCTCCATAGGAAGGAAACCTGGATGCACAGCACAGGAGGACCCAGGGAGAATGTAGATCAGGACTGCTCATTTCTGTGACTCTTCCTCTCCTTTCATGATGGATGAGTTAATCAGCTTAGTAGAGGTGTATGAGGCTGCCTTCAGTGGTGGCTGCTGTGACTAGTTGTGGATGTGAGCAACCATGGCACAAAGTCACTCCTGGTGTGTGTCCACATCTGTGTATAGTTCACGCTCCAGTGAGAGGCAACAGAGTCCTGAGATGTCCCTGCAGAGAGGAGCAGGGCAAATCAGGCTCTGCAGTTGCTGCTTCTACTCCCAAACTAAAACACATGATCACAGAATCACAGGATGGTCGGGGTTGGAAGGGACCTCAAAAGATAATCTAGTCCAACACCTCTGCCAGAGTAGGATCACATAGAAATGCATCCAGGCAGGCTTTGAATGTCTCCAGAGACTTCGCAGTGTCCCTGGGCAGCCTGTGCCAGGGCTCTGACACCCTCACAGTGAAAAAGTTTTTTCTAAAGTTTTTACGGAATGTCCTGTGCTCCAGCTTGCACCCATTGCCCTTTGTCCTGTCATTGGACATCACTGAAAAGAGCCTGGCTCTGTCCTCCTGACGCTCACCCTTTATGTATTTATAAACATTAATGAGGTCACCCCTCAGCCTCCTCTTCTCCAAGCTAAAGAGCCCCAGCTCCTTCAGCCTTTCCCCACCAGGGAGATGTTCCACTCCCTTCATCATCCCAGCTGCCCTGCGCTGGACTCTCTCCAGCAGTTCCCTGTCCCTCTTGAGCTGAGGGGCCCAGAACTGGACACAATATCCCAGATGTGGCCTCACCAGGGCAGAGTAGAGTGGGAGGAAGACCTGTACTGATCATGGGTTCATAGACTTATGGAATCATAGAATCATTTAGGTTGGAAAAGACTTTTAAGATTGAGTTCAACCATCAATCCCACGTGCAAACCAGTGGCCTTATTTGGCCTGCAGCACACAAGTCCCATGTACTGGTTTTGGAAATTACACCACAAAGCAAGGGATGTGACAGACACACTCCACATGGTTTTCTGCTGCTGAACACGGCTCGGAGGGCTTTGCTCTGCTCTCAGAGCAGACAAACACCTGCAGTGCTCAGCAGGAGCTCGCTCTGTGGTGCTCCATTTGATGCAGTCCTACATAAGCAAGTGGCAAATGAAAACCAAGTGTCCTGATTTGTACCATGAAGAGGACATCACTGAGTATTCAGAGTGGAGGCTCTCTGCCAACCTTGGTGACCACAGGCTGGGCCAGAGTGTCCCCAGTGTAGATGTTTGTTTGTCCAGAAGGGGAAGCAGAGATGACCAGTCACATCTGCGAATCATCCAGCTCCTGAAACTTACGTTTGATCTCATAATTTTCTGCTTCGCTGCAGAGTTGACATCACCAAAAGTAAGACCAAGATCTGTTCCTTCTGTGCCAAAGGCATCTGTGTTATTAGCAAAAAATCCAGCGTCACCAGGCTGAGCTCCATGGAATTGCTGTGCCTTTAAAGTTGTGTAACTGTGATTAAAACCTTGTCCTTACATTAATTCATATTTCACAGGCATTTTGGGGGGATATTTCACATTGCGAGTCCGCTGGGGAAATTCCAGCTGCGTGTTCTAGATTCATGATCTGTTTTATTTTGTCATCTATTCAGTCTCTTGTCACCGTGGCTACTCAGTTAAAGGAGAGGAAAATTATTGTGGCTTTCCCCCAGGCTGGTGTAAATCAGCATAGCTTCAGTACAGTCGTATGAGTCAGCTGTGTCTTTACCCCTTTGTGCCAGCTCCTAATTTCGTGAAATTGGGGATTTCTCCGTAGAGAATGGTCTCACAACGAGCTGGGAATACGCAGCACAAGTGTAGTTCTAAATTCCCAGCTTGCAAAAACAACGTAAAGAGGGACTGTCTGAGGAATGGTGCCTGGTTCATGACATAGAGCTAGCAGACAGCTAAGTTTGCCACCAGCGAGAGGATTGTCTAGTTCAATATTTGGCCCCCAACCATCAGCATAGAGGTGTAGGAGACAGAGGAGGCTTGAGGGCACAATGCTTGTTGAACTCAGGTGAGCTTGGTGGGCCAGAGAGCAGTTGAGCCCACCTCAGATGTTTTTCCTACAAAATCTCTTTCTGAAAAGCGCCCCTCAAGAACTGCAAGAAAGCTGGAATGGGGTGATGTATGAAATGAGCACTTCAGAGGGGATGGCTGTGGTCACCAGTGACACAGAGGCACCTTGAAAAAAAGGTGGATCTGGCTGCAGAAAACAGTCAAAGCCAGGCTGAACTGTTCAAAACTTCTCAGGGACTTAGGTGCTTCTTCTTTATTTAATCAGGTATTTCTGACTTGTCTCCTTCTTCAGCAATGGAGGCTCTCTGTGCTTTGGGATCTACTCCTGGGTACAGTCAGACCATAGGAGCAATTCACCTTCACCAAGTAAAGCAGCCATGCACAGACACCTCTGTACTGTCCCTGGACTTACCTCTAGAGTGCTCCAGGTTCACTCCAAACCCACTAGAAACAACCCCCCTATGGTTGTCACTTACCTGGCAGTAAACCTGGGGTCTTAAAGCCCCATTTGCAGAAGCCAACGTCTCCAAATCCACCTGATAGCTGAGGAAACCAAGACAAGTTGAGGGACTTCCAGTGTCATTGCTAAGAACGAGACCAGGAACCCTCATCCGAGGCTCATGTCTTGCCTGCAGACCACACCATCACACCAGGCACACAGGCCATCTCTTCAAAACAGGCTACGTGTTCCTCTCATGAGGCATAAATCATAAAACCTGCCATTCACTACTGATCCCATGCGTTCTCTTTACATTCAGAGGATTTGGGGAGGGAGGGGGCTGAGCAATGCCTGGAGATGAGATACCTGTGCCCCTCTCTAAGATAATTTGCAAAGCCATGAATTGGTGATTTTGGAGATGTTGGGGATGGTGGTAGGCCAGCACAGGTACATTACACCTGTTAATATCTTGTGGGGGTGGAGAGGGTGAATCTTATTAGGGAAGGTTAAGTTAGAAAAGCCAAGCAGTCAAAAGACAAGTGATGACAGATCCACGGTTGTCTATGCAATTTAATTCCTTTCCCCAGGTGCATATCCATCCTCATCTGGCCTTTAATTGCGTGATTAAAAATATTGATATTGTTCTCTGACAAGATAACAATCTGTAGTGTGGAGGTACTGAGTAACTGGAGACACAAATCCCCGTCGCTGGTATGTAAAGGAGGCAGATGCAGTGAGTTTTTTCTTTGTCTGGACGCAGGGTCTGAATTTCCAAGATGGGAGGAAAACCACAATCCCTTGTCACAAAACAATGACGTTTTGACAGAGAGGAGTTAGGGGCTGAGGTGGACAGCAAGTCCAGATGATTTGCTGAGAAGATGTTTTATGCAGGAGTCGGGACACAGAAATGAAAACTCTGTGCTGGAGCAGACCAGCACAGCTGGGGTGGATACCAAAAAGATGGAGAGGAGTCCCCTCCCCATGCCTGGGAGGGCAGATTTTGAACAGTGGATTACAGAACTGCAGAAACAATTTGTGATTCTGCCAAGGACAGGGATTTGAAGGGAAATGAGAAGTGCAGTGATTCCGTTATCAAGAGGAGGGGAAAAAAGTTTAAACCTCACCAGGAAAACAGTAACATGAAGGAAGAATCTGGGTTAGATACAACACAAAGAGCTGAAAGAAGCAGATTTTGGCAAGAAGTGTGATTAGCCATTGGAACAAATTACCCAGAATGATAGCTTTCTCTCTGAGGTCTTCTAATCAATTGAGGCAAAGACAAATTATGGGGGCCGTTACCACTGTAAGTGGATGCAACCTTTTGACCTGTGTAAGGGAGGAGGTCAGCTCTGACCTTTTGGCCTCTGAACCTGTGGATCTTATAGTTTTTCTGCTTTCTGAAGGGCCCCTGCCTCGCTCACGCAGGCAGCACAGAGGGATTTGATCAACCACTTGCTGACCACAGCAGAAAGGTGATGCTCATGCATCCCAGCTGTAAAGCAGGTCCTGATGGGGCAGCAGCCAAGAGCTTCAGACCTTTCCCCTCTTCCATCCATGGGTGTTTTTTGCTCCAGATAATCTTACTTCTAGACTATACTTATTAGCTCTGTTCTGATCAAGGACAGCATCCACCCTCTGTTCATCCAACAGACCCTTCATTCCTACAATCCCAATGCCTGCCCTAATTTGCTGCCTCTCCCTGACCTCGTTTACTCCAGAGCAGCTGCCAACAACTCCACATGAGACCACACAAGCAAGGGATCTTACACCAACATCTGAAAAATGCCTGTCTTCTGCATTTCCAGCAAGATCCTCCTCTAAGATTGTACCAGCCCTTCGTGGGTAGGTCTTGTCTTGGAGACAGGCTCATGCCTGTTCCCTCTATCATCTCTCTCTCATGGTTTTTGTAGTGTTAAAGGGGTGTAGCAAACTTCTTTTCCCAAGGGCACTGCGGTCGCTGCCTCATTTGGTGATTCCTAACCTTAGAATCATACAATATTTTCAGTTGGAAGAGACCTTCAAGAACATCGAGTCCAATGTTTTTCTAGCCCTATCAGCACTGCTAAACCGTGTCCCTCAGCACAACATAGAATCATAGACACATTCAGGTTGGAAAGGATCCTTGGGATCATCAAGTCCAACCTATAACCCTACTCTACAGAGTCCACACTTAAACCATCTCCCCCAACACTGCATCTAAACGAACTTCAAACATCTCCAAGGAGGGTGACTCAACCACCTCCCTGGGCAGCCTATTTCAGTGTCTGACTACTCTTTCTGTGAATTTTTTTTTCCTAACATCCAGCCTAAATCTACCCTGTTGCAGCTAAACATCTACTCATTTCTTAAACACCTACAGGGATGTGACTCAACCCACTCCCTGGACAGGCTGTTACAGTGCCTGACAACCCTCTCAATGAAGAAATTCTTCCTAATATCCAACCTGAACCTCCCCTGGTGCAACTTGAGGCCATTTCCCCTTGTTCTATCACACGCCACTAAGGAGAATGGACCAACCCCACCTTGCTACGACCTCCTTTCGGGTTTCTTCTGCATCTGGACGTTTCTGCTATTGAGCAGGGCACCAGGACAAAAATACTGTAGGAGCTTAGTTGTACCTTAGACACCGGGAACCTTGAGTTCATCTACAGCTGAAAAAAAAACCACTCTGAAGACGAAAAGCAGCCGCTAAAACCCTTTGCCTTATTGTTTATCCCAGCACACAGCCAGGAACGCCAGCCCCTGACTGCAGGAGCACTGGGAACAGAAGAATGACTCTATAAGGTGAAAGGCAGCAGAGGAACTGGACTTGACTGGTGACATTGTCCTTGGCCAGGTCCCAGACAGCTCTGAATTACTTCTAATCATGTGATGGAGGAAAGGGGTCCTCACAGCCAGTTGCTGGCACAGTTTTGTGTTGTCTGCAGCAGAGCAGCGCGGGGCTGAGAGCAGCCTCAATGTGCCAGGAGGGGCGAAAAAAAGAGTTCTTGAAATAACAAATGCCGCTCAAGGAGAGCTATGATTAGCTGAACTTTATGCAGACAGTTAGGAGGAAAACTGAACTTTATTGCTTCTGGCTTTTCCAGCTGCCTCTGGTCTATCCAAACTTCACGGCCCTTAATATCAGATTAAACGTTAAGCTTCTCTAAACTGGGGAACTGAAGTCAACAGAGAGCAGGGAAGAGAGACCAACTGCACTGTTACCTCTGTTGATTAGATGACAGAAAATGTGATTTTTCTGTAAAGGTCCTGTCGATTTAAGTGTCTGAAATTCACTGATGTGCAATAGAGTTTTTAATAGTCCACGTGTTCCCGGTAACCCTTCGTAATCAGTTTCCCTTATGCTCTCCTCTTGTATTATCCATCATAATCATCTTCCCTCAGTTCTCCTCAGCAAGAAATTCTGAATTTCAGGCTTATTTGCAACCTGGTGACCCCACCTTGCCAATATGAAAACTACGAATAATCATTGAAAGTGTGCTATAAATAATTGCATATGTACTGCAGCCAGTAATTAAACATTAGGATTCTGCTCCTGTTCCTCATCGGACTCTTGTTTTACAACGGGTAAGAGAAGCCTTCGAGCAAGTTACTAGACCTTTGTATGGATCAAGTGGTCTTGGATTACAAGATCATTCCTTACAGCAAAATCCTTCATTGGTTATTTGAGCTGAGACTGAAAACAGATTCCCAGGACAGAAATAGGGAGGGCATGAGGAGTAAGTTCAGCATGAAGGTTCAAACCTTGCTTAATAACTTATTTAATTTCCTCACATCCCCTGGGATCTCTAGGAGGGATGGAACACGTAATTGCCATAATTGCAGGTCTAACTCAGGTGAACACATCATGACTTTAGGATGCTGTTTCCTTCCTTGGCATTTCAGAAGTGTTGCTTTCCAGGGGACCCAGTGTCTACACTGGTGACACCACTAGCACTGTGCTGCCTCGTTGCACCGTGAAAGCCCATCCCACCCTAAGCAAGCCTTGCCTCTACCTGGCTGGCTCCAGATGCTTTATTTAATCCCCGACACAAGCCAGAGGTCTTCTCTTTAATCAGCTCACTACTTCCCCTGTCAATGAAGTTAATGATCCCTGCTGTGGCCACATTTGACACCTGGCACTTACATTTTCTCTGTTGTGTCTCTCTGTTTCAGTGTACCTTCAGCAAACATCTTGTTTCTACGTGACCAGGATTAAGCTCCAAGGGTTGTATCCCTCTAAATCTGTGTCTAGTTGAGTTGGTTGCCCTGCCCAGTGCTCTGCTTGATTTCTAGTTGCTGCTCCAGAAGGGCCTTCATACAGCCCTTCTATGACAAATAATTAAATATTTGCTTTTTATTCTGCGTTTTCTATTTTATTTTTTTTTTTAACACACTGCCCTCATCGTTCATTCTCTGCCCATTTCTGCCCAGGGTCTCAGCTCAGCATCTCTAGGGGAAGCCAATCTGTCATCCTGGTTTTGGAACAACCCCAGATTTTCTTCTCTCTATTTCTATTTCTCAGACTGTTTCCACTGTTTCTCTGTTTTGTGGCCTCCACGTGGATTTAATGTTTTTTATTACTAACATTTAGACGGGTGAAATATCTCTTCAGCTCTCCCTTTTATGAGATGTATTTGAAAAGACTTGCCAAAGCTGCTCAGATCTCACAATGATGCTTCTTGCTGCTCTGTGCAGCACTCTGAGTATTACACGAGGAACAAATACGAGGCTTGAGCTGCTTCCAAAGGTGGATTTTTCACCCAAGTTTGGTGATTAAAGTAGCATTTCTGGGTGTAACTTGCAGTCAGCCCCTGAAGTTCTGGGCTATGTAGATACACATAATAAGAAATATTCCTGCGAGTATGTAGATACAGATAATAAGAAATACTCCTATGAGTAAAGTTGTATTAATGCATAGACTGGAGTTCTTTATGTGACTGTATTGGTACAGACTATACCATCACACTGGTTTGGGATGAGAAATGTGGATTTCAGCCCCTTCTGGCATGTCCCAACTTCTGAATCCTTGCATTTACAACCTTGATGTCCTTTTCATGTTGAGTTTTGTTTCTGTCAGTAGAAGATATCATGGTTTTGTCTTTTTCCTCTTCCAGTGCAGCCTGTCTTTTCCCTCCCATGACCTCCCACACTGTGTTTTCTGTCTGTCTCTTTCCAACTTGACTTCCTTCTCTAATCTCAATTTCTGCTCTATTCAGCCTCACTTATGCTTTGGGCTTGTAAACTCCAGCCTTGTAGTTTAATATCTAGTGTCAGAAGCAAAAAAAAAAAGGTCAGCATGGGAAGAAGGGATGATAGATGTAATAACCTGGGCTGGTACAGACATGTACACAATTTTGTCTTTGAACCCAAGGTTGCCTGGAAAACAAAAACTGGAGAACATATATTGGAACCCTGTGGCTTTGTAAAGTCAGGAGAAGGATCTCTGGTCTTTGATTTTAATAATCATTCATCTTCATAAAACTTCAGGGGGGTTTTAGCTTTTGTTTGAATGAATTTTGTGACTTCCAGAGAAAACAGGAGTGGGGGAGTATAATTGAGAGCTCGTTTAGTGCCAAATTCATCTTAAAGCAGGGAATGCAAATCGCATAGCAAGTGTTGAATTATATATGATTAAAACTGCTTCAGCTCTTGCAAAGAAAAATAAAAAAGAGCCTTTTTATTCACCAGTTAATCATGTAGAAAAAAAAAAAAGTGGATGGAACGAAAGTGAACCTAATCATAGAAAAAAGGGGTCACAGTTCTTGCTTGACATACGGCTGGGTTCTTTGTCATGAGTGCAGTGCAGAATGCACTGTCATTTAAGTGTTTTAAAGAGGTGCATGAAGAAGAGAGTTCATTGATAAATAACCCTTTAAAAACCGGTGAGATTCTCTCCTTAGCAATGAATGCTCAAGGTCTGCACAGTTGTCTTGGCCCATCTTGGATGCTCTTGTGTTCTGGGGGCAGAGCTGGAAGGTTTTTCAGTGCTTAGTTGTAAGCAATGATGCACAACACAGATAAGAGTGTGTTGAAACCACTGAAGGCTCGATCCAAATGCTGTCCGTTTTTGCTAACAATTGTCAGTCTGGCAGGAGTTCAAACTCAACACCCGTGGACTTTCCTGAGCCAGAAAGTGCCAGAGATCAAACAAAGAACATATAATTTTCTCCATGCTTCTCTGCAGCGCGAATGTTGTCCTGAAAGCGAGTCCTGGCCCCTGCTGAACCAAGGATGTTGACATGCTCTTAGGACTGTTTGATGCAGTGGGCATCACGGCTCCCTCAGAGAACTTGCTGAACTTCATGTTCCCTCTGGCTTTGAAGGCATCGACGCTTATTTTGCTGTTGGCAGGAGTGGACAAGGGGGGATGCTATGTGCTCTGCCTTAAGATCAAGCCTGCAGAGATGGTGTTGAGACAAAGGAGGGCGAACCTTGATCAGAAGTTCCCTCAGCTTTCTGGCAAGGACAGCAAGGGGGGACACCATATGCTTTAGAAAAACAGCCATCTTTCTGCTGCTTTGGTGGCAGCCAGTGGATAGCCACAGACTTTTTGTAGCTGTCTTAGAGCCTGGTGAAGCAGCGAAGAGCAACTTAAGGAGCATTGGCCAAATTTATTTGCTGAACAAGACAGGCGCACTCATGGATCTGAAAGTCAAATACAAATGGGAAGACATCCTTCCATCTCTCCTAGGAGCTGGATGTTCTCTGCATCTTGGTCAGCTTGCCTAACACTGGGCTTTCCACCATCCCCAGCAGAGCCAGTAGGCACCTACTTCTCTGTATTTCCTTTCCAGGATAATCCAAATGGCTAAATTGGATCAGTGCATGCCCAGCCCTGCATTCAGTCTCAAACAGTTTGTCTTTCATGGGTTAGACTCATAGAATCGTTTAGCTTGGAAAAGACTTTTAAGATCCTCACTGTGGTGATTGCAGCTCGTGCCTGATGGGAGGGCTTCCAAACGCATTTCCTTTGCTTCCCAAGAGACCCTTAACCACGGCTTAAATAATTATCCTCAGAAGAAGAAATGCTGCTTCCTTTTTCTCTCAAGTCTTACCAGGCTTCCTTCTTAGCTTTGGACCCCATCAAAGGTTCTTAACTTTGGACCCCACCTCGAGTACTGCATCCAGTTCTGCTGTCCCCACCATAAGAGGGACATGGATCTGTTGGAGCATGTTCAGAGGAGACCACAAAGATGATCCAGGGGCTGGAGCAGCTCTGCCACGAGGACAGGCTGAGGGAGCTGGGACTGTTCAGTCTTGAAAAGAGAGGACTTTGGGGGGACCTAAGAGCTACCTTCCAATACCTGAAGGGATCCTACAGGAAGGCTGGGGAGGGACTTTTGACAAGAGCGTCCAGCAATAGGACAAGGGGAAATGGGTTTGAATTGAAGGAGAACAGGTTTAGATTAGATCTTAGGAAGAAATTCTTCAGTACGAGGGTGGCAAGACTTTGGAATAAATTGCCCAGAGGCTGTGGCTGCCCCCTCCCTGGAGGTGTTCAAGGCCAGGTTGGACAGAGCCTTGAGCAGCCTGATCTAGCTGAGAGACGTCCCTGCCCGTGACAGGGAGGTTGGATGAGATGATCTCTAAGGTCCCTTCCAGCCTGGGCCATTCTGTGATTCTATGTTTTATACACCTTGACATTGAATACTTCAGTGAAGTCACTGCTGATCAACACCAGCTTAATTGCGAGAAGAGGGCGAGCCAGGACTTTATTCACCTTTCATTTGTGTCTAACTCCAGCGTAGTTTCTTTGAGTTTTGAGGTGATTGTTCTCACTTTTCAAGTCCAAACCAGCCATAAGGTCTTCAGTAATCGTGACTGGACAGTGTTGTAGGAATGGAGAAGGTAAAGGGACCACATGGACAAAGCCTGCTGCTCCAGCTGAGAAGGGAGGATGCCAGAACCATTTCTGACAGACGCTTCTGTAAATGATTCCACTACTGGGGATTGATCAGACCCTCCGTAATCTGTTCCACTTTTTAACTTCCTATGTAACATTTTTCTTAATGTCTAACTAAATCTCCCTTGGTGCACATTTACTCAAAATTACTTCTCATCTTACATCCCACGACAGTGGAGAGCTATCTGTCACTGCCCGCTTCTGAACCAACTTGTTTGCATATTTGAGTGCTCTGATTTTGTTTCTTCACAGCCTTCATCCTAAACAAAGCCAACACAGTTCTTTCAGCCTTTCCTCACCCTGCAAAAACATCTGTAATTTCAATGAAATTCCTCTGGGATCTTGTCATCTTCCTTAGCACGTGTTGTCCCATCAAAAAGGTGGACCCAAACTCCACTAGAAGCCTCACTGGAGCTGAGAAGTGCAGGATAATTGCTTCATGTGATAAATACGTTGCAGTCATCCCAAGCTGTGTGTTTTCTCTTTTGTTTTTTCTGTGTTGCTTTTTCTTGATCAGTTTGTAACCACCTCCCACTCTGTGGTCACATCTTCCATACTGCTGGCCATTTCCTAAGCTTAATTCTCCCTCCTCTCTTTCCACATTTGCATTGCCCAGTGGCACTTTTGCTTCTGTTCATGATCATCCTCCTGACTTCAGACAGTGCCTTTGACAGATCAAGATAATTTTGAATTCCACTCTTGTCCTGCTCATCACTTGTGACCCCCTCCTTGTCTTCTGTCAGCCACAAATTACATAGATCTATTCTCTATTGCATCATCTGAGTCATTACGAGAATATTGAACAATACCAGACCCAGGATGGACTCTCGGAGACCTTCTTAGTCTGAAAACATGCCATTGCTGCTCTTCTTGGAGGCCGGTATTCATGAGCACCCACTTTACCATGATTGCTCAGAGGCCGTTCTTATGGGGACATCACATGGACCTGTGCCAAATAGCTTGTAAAAGTAAAGTCATACAACGTCACCCCTTATGTTCCTGGCCAGTCTTATCTACATGATTGGTCTATAATTCATCTGGTTCCTTCCTCACCTTCTTTAAAAAGGGCATTTCTTTGCCCTTTTCCATTCCTTTGAGATCTCATTCTTGATGAGGATTGGGAAGATTAAGATCACAGAATCACAGATATTACTTTTCTACCATTTCTTGTAGTTTATATGCACAGACTCTGACAAGTACTAGCAACCCCTGAGAGAACATATTTCTGGGTAAGCGGTTGTTTGGCATGAGGGAGGAGGATTTTAAAATGGTATTTGAAGAGAAAATCTCTCATTCCATGGTGAGTGTGGTGGGATATGACATGAAGCTACCTGGATGTCATGCTGAAGATCTTGACCAAAATAGTTCTCAAAGTGCTTTGTCTCCTTAAAACTGCTGCTCATCTCATCACCAACCACATGTCCCAGCCTGGGTAACGTAGAAGTTCAGGGTCTTGCACTTCTTTTTCTCAGAGAAGGAGAAACCTGTAACATGTCTGCCAGATCCATTTCTGTTCCCAATTTATGAATATGTACCTGTCCATCAATGGACCACGAGCACGAGCATCCCTCTCTGCACCCTCAGCCTCGCCCCATCAACTGCTCCTTGATTAACAACTCCATAGGAAGTTGTTAACCAAGGATCAACTCCTCCATAGGAATCGTCTGCAAACAGAGACCAGGACAGATGGAAAGTTTATTTACTCTTTTTAATTTTTTTGCACAGTCTAAATTCTTTTTTGGGTTTACATCTTTAAAAATTCTGAAACACCGGATGGTATCAGGAGCAGGAAATTGATGTACAGCAAAGAAGGGTAGAGCAGGAAAAGGAGTAGGGAGGTTAAGTTATGGTAAAACTTTAATAAACCAAAAAATAAAATTCATCAGCAGTGCAGGTGGATCCCAGTCAAGAGGTAGGTCAAGTTCTGACTTACAAACAAGGACATTACGAGAAGGAATCAGGTTAAAAAAGGAAAAATGAAACAGGATTAAGATGTCTTTAGTGGCATTGGTGAACAAGGGATAGAAATCTGTGCTGTCAGATCCTAAGCACTCAGTGGTTCAGCCTCCAGAAATGTTCCTCTGTTCATGAGACAGGGTTTGGACTCTCTACTAACAGTGAAAATAATTGTTAAAAATAGAAGCCAGTGCAATGTGCCTGCCCCCAGGAACAGCAGGGAAGAAGGACAAGTCCCTCGGACTGTGATTAGATCCCAAAGAACTCAACAGGAATATTCAGAGAAAATATTTTTCTTTGCCTGCCCAGGGAGATTTTTCAAGACAATGGCTGGAGATGTGTTTTCTTTTAGGCTGTTCACTGCCCCTCTTGGGTCCTTGCAAATTGCCCCGATCGAGAAGACTTTTGAAAGTCTGCATTTTCAACGTCCCTGATGGGAGTTGTTACTTGTACAAATTTCCCTCTGGGTTTTAATTTGCTGCTGAGGCTTTTGACAGGAAAGCACAAGAATTATTTGAGGGAAATGAGGGCATTGCGATACACACAGATGAGATACTGAAAGATTGAGAAGGGACAGCAAAAGGCTGCAGAAATGGGTCAGGAAATGGGGCATGGCAAGAGATATCTATTTTAAAATCAGAAATGTGAGCTATTCGGGAGGAAGGATAAGTGAATTGACATGCACACAGACTCTGGCCAAAGCCAGGTGATTACAGAAATTCTGCTTTGACAGATAAGAAAGATTTGCAGAGTTTGGTTCCTGGAATAAAACAAGATAACAGTTCTTCTTTCTGGGGTGTTATGAAGAAGGGCTCTAAATGAAACAGGACTGCCAACCTGGACAGGGAGTTTTGGCAGCCAAAGAGAGAGGAAAGCAAGCACCTGAGATTTAGCTAGCTATGCAACCCGAAAATGAGCCACCCAGCCAGGAAATGCCTCTCTAAATGACTCAGGGCAAAACTCTCCTGCACTTTGGAGAGTGGTGGCATTGGTTTTCAGAAATACTCTGGAAACAGCATCTTAATGTGTAGAAGGATGTCTTTGCTGCAGAAGACGCTAAAGAAAAATATTTCAGTAAGGAAGATGGATGCCAACAGGAAAATGGACCCAAAATTCATTGTTCCCGAAGGGAAAAGTTAATTTATCTGCCACAGAACCAGAGGGGGTTTAGTTTTAATTTTCCAGCTGCATCCATGAAGTCTGAGCAGTGTGGAAACCAGGAAAACAAGAGCAAGCACAGTCCTGAGAGTGCGTGGGGAGTCAGTTCTTGGAAACTATGCAGAGAACAGCGGAACGCACGCAAATCTGTTGGAAGAGACTTCTCTCATCTCAGATACATCAGGGAATAAAATTCTGGGGGCCACGGCAAAAGCTGAGACATTGCAGAAAGCTATTAGCAGTGTCACTGAAGGAAGGCTTGGGAATTAGATGTGAGTTCAGGTCAGAGCTTTCTGTAATTGATAGTATAGCATATAGATGTAAAAATTAGTAGTGCCAAAAATATTACAGGGCTGAGGTATTTTATGGAATCTCTAGGATCTTGAAAAAAATCTGTTGCACGGTCATGAATAAATACAGAGATGAAGAAAATGGATAAATGGATATGCACGAAATGTGTCAATAATTTCTGCCTTTGAGAGAAAAAACAATGATGATGGGTCAGATACGCTGGACCTGTTGGATCATCCAGGGTAGTCTGAAACTGCATTATTAGAGACGCTTCTATTAAGGTTATCTCATAGGAAACAGTAATCCTTTATTTGGCAGATATGGGCTTCCAGAAATGGTCATGTTTTGCATCAGTCTGTATTTAATTGATAGGACTTTGCAAGATTTTGAAGAGCTGGTGAATGCCAGAATTCTTCAGTCCAATGGTTTGAAGGAAACTGGAGTTAAGTGAGTTAAAAAGTTACACATACATATATATTTTTATATGTGTATAAAACTATTACAGGCTCTGAAATAGATCAGAATCTCACTCTGCTGGACTTAAAGAGGCTGGCTTTAAGGCACTGATCATTGCCATCTGAAGTTTTGCTCAGAAAGCTGAGAATTAGAGTGCCTTGCTTATTCAGATCTGGGCTTGGGAAGCTGAGCTGACCTTGAGGCACAGATGGATGGATAGATGGATAATAATACATGTACAAAACAAAATGATAGCTGATTAACTCAGTTACTACAGACTATGTGGCTGATGACCCCTAAAAGCTGTTTCAGTGGTGGCTGAGCATTAGCTTCAATGCAAGAAGGATTTCTGTTTGCAAAAGGGGGAGACGTAAAGGGCTTACACTCAGGTTAATCTAAGAAATAAAGACCGAGAGAACATCTTAACAGCCTGTTCTTCAGTCTCATTATAGGCCTGTGAAACATTTCTTTTAAAAGAAGACCATGGCAATTACTGACGATGAACTGGAGGATGTCATTTAAGGAGGGGAGACTTGTAAATGTCTAGCATGTTGCTGATGTCATGAATACTGCTTAGATCAAATTATTCTTTAGTTCTCCCAATTCCCCCGTATATAGATCTTCATTTCTCTTTGTATGTGTCTACACAGCATTGTGCCACCCTTGCCCCATGCTTCCTCCATCTGCTTCCAGAATGCTCCACTCGTTCTTTACCTTAAACTTACATCTGGGACAGGGACTTTTTTTTTCTTTCCGTGTGTCGAACCCAGCTGGTGACCAAGGTCATCAGCTTCTTGATGGTGGTACAAGGCAAGTCATCAACATTGCAACTGTAATTGGTTGCCCAGACAGGTGGTAGATGCCCAATCCATGGAAACATTCAAGGTCAGGTTGGACGGACCTCCAAGCAACCTGATCTCATTGAAGATGTCCCTGCTTGTTGTGGAAAGATTGGACTAGAAGACCTTTAAAGGTCCCTCCCAACCCAGACTATTCAATGATTCTATGATTTTTTAAGTCTCTCACCATCTAAATTTTCCCATTTTTGCCACAATTCAGGGTAACGACATCCTTTCAACCTCCAGTGGGAGGCGGACTTCTATTTTTGAGGCTGCAATAGCCAGATCTTGCGTAGAAAAAGACCTCATCAGGACTGTTGCTTTCACTGTTGCAGTGGAGAGTTTTGGCACGTCACGCACTCTTTTCAAGGATATTGAAGAGGAAGAGATGATGTCAGAGCACTGGACAGGACAAATGGAAGTCACCCATGTGTGGAGCGTTACTGACAATTGTTATCCTTGGTTGATCGCTCTCAGTTCATCCGAATGCAGCGCCAGTTGAAGTGATAATGACTCCTCTTTCAATAGCAACTTCTATTCGAATTATTTTGATATGCCAGTAAGAGTTGCTTTAAAATGTCAGCAACAAACACGCATTCAAAACAAACCACTTAATGTCTTAGCTGTAAAGTCTGTGTGTCTTCCCATCAGCTGTATTTTTGATTGCATAAATGCATGAACAATACTGCATTTTCCACAGCCTGCCTTCCACACACACACACTCACGTATGCATGCACACACATTCTCTCTTCCCTGCTTTCTGGAGAGATCAGATTGAGGTTCCCCAAGAGATGCAGGCGGCCTGTATTCTTCACAGCAGCCTCCTTGTGCTGTGCTTCTCCAAGAAAATGCACAATGGATTCCTCTCTTAGGGACAGGATGCCCACTGTGTCTTCTTGGGATTGGCCCAACAGGCAGAGTAAAGATCATTCTGAATATCAGGAGTCTTTACTATTCTTACTGAGTCGTCTTCCTTGGGATGTGCTTTCTGTAGCACCCAAAGAACAAATACCAGACTCGAAGCCACAGGAAATCATGCAATCAAAGCTCTTTCTCACCATCATCTTTTGGGTGAATATGGGTATCTCTGAGCCCTGGCCAGCACATAAGAAGATCTCTGGATGAGGAACATGAGAGGTCGGAAAGGGAAAAGAAGACAAGGTGGAATGGTTGAGCAGACCCAGTCAGATTTACACCTAAAAAGGAGCCATCTAGGGTCTAAATTTGCTTTGCTGTTCTTCAGCAGAGAATATTTATGTCTCTACCATGTAGCCAGCACATTTGAAAGTCAAACCTAGGTGGAACTTATGGTCTTATGTGGATCTATTTTAAGCACTTAGAGATCTCCTCTAGCCCTTGAGACCTCACAGTCTTTAACAGAGTTGTCCTTATAGCCCTCTGCTAGATGTGCTCTTATCTTCACAGGCAAGAAGTTGATACCCAGTGGCCCTCAGTTATCCCACCAGATGGGATGCTTATTTTTAGGCTTCTGTGTTAAGATCCTAGTGACCACAAGCCCTGCTAACCACTGTCTCCTGTTGGTGGTATAACTGGATAGCTTTGGGATGGCGGAGGCATTTCTGTTACACCAGGAATCTGGGATTGAAGCCCCCCCATTATCATAGAATCATAGAATGTGTTGGGCTGGAAGGGACCTTTAAAGGTCATCTAGTCCAACCCCTTTGCAGTGAGCAGGGACATCCCCAACTAGAATCATAGAATCATAGAATGGCCTGGGCTGGAAGGGACCTTAGAGATCATTTTAATCCAACCTCCCTGCTGTGGGTAGAGACTATCAGGTTGCTCAGAGCTCCATCAAGCCTGGTGCCCAGGGACACCATTATCACGGTGTCCTCAAATTTTGGCAATCAATTAACGTGATGTGGAACACATTCAGTGCCAAAACTTGTATCTTGTACAATAAGGATTTCAGAGTAAACACTTCGGGACAGTGTGTACACAGTTTAAGGCTTCACGGATGCTCAGAAGATTTAAGCCTTCTTTCTGGTCAGGTGGATTAATCTTATTCGGAATAGGTACACAACTATTTGCAACCAGGTCAAACACTGAGCGTGATGGTCTGATTTGTATCTTCCTTTCAGAAGAATATTGGGTTTTGCCAACCCGGTGGTTAGTCTGGGTGAGTCAGTCCAGAGGCATCTTTAGAAAACAAAGGCTGAAGCCTTGTCAAAAAGGATGTGTTAGTGTAGGAGAGTAATGGTATCTAGGGAGATTTCACCCCAAGTTATCATGAGAGTTTTCATGAAGAATTCTTTTCTCCTTTGGGGTAGTGGAAGCATGATGTAACGTCACCAGACCACAGACACCCAGAGGGCTCTCCTTTTTCTTCCAACTGGAAAGTTTGCAGAAACAATCCAACAGCTAATGGACCAGCCCATGATTTTTTTTTTTTTTTTCCCAGTGAGGTTCTAGTCACTGACTTGGGTGGGGAACAAATAAATGGCTTCATCTTTCCAGGCTTCATCAAGTCAGAGTTACGCTTGCCTTCTTGGAAAATGGCTAAGAGAGCTACAGGTGAGAAGGACTGTCAAAATAAAATTGGGGATTATTGAGTTCATCTCAGCAGATTCTAAAACTCAACTTCCTGAGCCCTCTTTGTCTTTCGTTTAACACTCGTGGCTGTCACATTTTGCTCTCACTTTGCACTCTTAAGTCCTCACAGGGCAGACAAGAGCCCACTAAAAATGTTTGTGCATCATCTGACTTGTGCAGATCCATCATGCCAAAGGACAGGTGGAATGGCTTCATAAAATCCCTGCCATGACAGGCATCGTGACCGACAGGACATCTCAAGTTTTTAGGCTTCTCTGAAGATATCTAGGTGTCATATATTAGTCTGTGACAAGCAGGAAGACAGATCAAAGGAATGTGGTTTCTTCCATGTGTGAATCAAGGGTGCAAAAGGATTCACACATAACACATAAAAAAACTGAAGGGGAGAGGGGTGGATCCCAAAGCCTCAGGTAGAACAGCACCGTGAGAAATGGTGTAGTTCCTCCTAAAACACCCAAAGCCCAAGAGTTGGTTGGATCAGAAAGGTAGAGTGGCAGAGCCTCCTTGTTGCTGCTCTCCTGACATTTTTCTCACTGTTTCCAGACCACGTGGGGTCACCTTCCCACTTCTGCACAGTTGCATCTCCTTGGTGAAGGAAACAATCTCCTTGGAGGTGAATCAGACCTCTTTGTTCAAAAAAAATGCTCTTTGAGATCCCTGTATAAGAAGGCTCGAGGGTCTGTTAAGGCAAGGGCCAGATTTTTCTCCTACTCCCACACAGTAGGAGTAACTTTATGTAAGTGTCACTGAGGTAGGCAAGAGCAGAAACAGATGTGGAGCAGAGCTACAAACAGGATGTGAAAATAAACTCATTACTCCATCTGCCCACTGTAAACAGCGTGAAATTAGCAGCAAGCGAGGAATAAAAATCCAGACAAATGGCCTTTTAAAGAGAGCAGAGGGAGCTGGAAGGTCTGCTATTAGAAAAACAGAGGCATGGAATACCCAAGCCATGCAGGATCCTGACCTCCCTGGTCAGTCAGGGGCAGAGGGAGAGAAAAATCCCGTGGTGGAGAGCCCATGAGGTGCTATTTTTGAAAGCAAAAGCAGAAAGGCCACTCTGTCTTTGGGAGAGAAGACCTGACTTTGCTTTCGTCCCTGCCTGTGAGGAAGCACCATCTATTTTATAAGTCACAGAGATTTATTTTTTTTTTTTGTCCCCCCTAAGAGGCGCTCTCTTAATGTTGCATAAAATCACTTTCTCAGGGGTGGTGTGAGGAGGAAAACGTGGTGTTGTGTTGTCTCAGTTACAAAGCCATCGCTAAACAATAAAAGCCCCTGAATGATTTGGTTTTTAAGTGACACGATTACGGAACGGGTCACTCGTCACGCTCCACTTCAAGTTGCTTCAAGCACCTCTGTCATAAAATCCGAACGGGGATGGTTTATTCTTCAGGCTGGGGCTGTAAATATTCACCCCTGGCCTTTGTTCGATGAAGCAAATCTCAGCTTGAGGATATATTTACTTAAAATTTCGCAGGAAAATTTCTCAAATGGTCAATCTGCTTGATTTATTTAAAGCTGGATCCCAAAGTGTTTTACAGCTTTTACAGGCTGGTGGTGTTTATAACCATCCTGGGGAGTATCTTCTGCAATTCATGTAGCGGAGAGGAGGAAGGAGGGTCATAATTTCTATTTTAACCTACTTTTCTAGCAGCTGACACAACACTGACAAAGTCATCTCTTCTAGAATAAAACCTGCCGTGCTTTATCCTCGTCCAGAGGAGACCCTTTGGAGAAAACCAGGGCAAAATAAGCACATTTTTTTTCCCTGCTATGGATTCTACTCAGTTATGTGCATGGAAAATTCAGGGGTGTTTGAAAGCAGAGACTACGAGCAGCTCCGTCTCATTTTATGGATCTCAGTGAAATTTCAGACCTAACGATATTTCAAGGAAACTCGTTCCTTGTGTTCAGAGTTCTTCAAGATATGACAGCCCAAGGCAGAGTTTTGTACATGTTGGAAATAATTTCTCTCCACATTTGGCAGATCCAAACAAGCCTTGAGTGCTAAATAAACCAGGTCTATGAATAAATCAGGGGTAGGAGAACTCAAATTTGAGGTGTTGGGAGATTTGAAATAACTGAAAGCTTGGCGTTGGCCACGAGGCACTTTGAAATAGTCTGGAGTTTGATGAAAGGTTTTGCACTTGAGATGCCATCGAGATATTTCGGGAGGAAACCTCCTGGTGGGTTCACCCAAAGTTTGTAATAAACGTAATTGAAATATCTGAACTCCAGCTGCTAACTCCTACTCTAATCAAGAACAACAGAAGCAGCTCCCTCTTAGCAAACGTCCTGTGACTGCTGAGGGAAGAGAAATGGATTTATTTGGCTCACACAGTGAACTGGCAGGCCAGCAGAGGTAGGTGCAGAAATTCAGGGCGGGAGAGGTAGCAGGTGGAAGAAGGGACTTTCTGGAGAGATCAACAGGTTTTTAGAGAGAGGGGAGATCTCATGAAACCCTCAGAGATGGAAATCAGTACCTCACGTTTTTCCCAAGAAAGACGATTTTCTAATACTGTCTGAGCTGGGTCTCACCAGGAACAGATCCTGGAGGGGCTCAAAAACCCAAAGGTGCCCCCACCTTATCTACCACGTGAAGGGTAAGGTGTCCCTACTCTTCTTGTTCTGATCCAAGGGGAAGCCAAGCTATGTCAGGGACAAGGAGTGCCTTTGGGAAGTGTTTGAGAAGTCCTCCTTCAAGGTCGTGACAGCAGTTTCTGTTTTTATAGCATAGCAGGATCCAAAATTACTTTACAGGCACAGGGATGGATTCTCTCCTTCCATAAACCGAGTTTCCCTCCTCATCACTCCCCCAAGCCATGGTGCAGTCGTGCCTGAACTATATCAACATGCTCCAAAGCATTACACCAACTGGAAGGAGTGCAATTTGTCTTGTCCTGACCCCTGCCTCCTCCCCGTCACCTGGGTGCGACCATGTCCCACTGAGCACAGCTGAGCCCTTGGCCAGGATACAGCGATGCAGCTGTGAGCCTCGGAGGGAGCACATCTCTGGGATTCACTCTGCATGTGGCCTTTTTTGGAGACAGAAAGAACATTTAACAGCATGGAAATTATCTGCTCTGGGCCATGGGGGCACAGCACTGCTGAGCCCCATTGACCATGTTTGATTTTTTTTACAAGTAACTGAGAAGAAATAATAGAAGGTTGGAAAAAGCCAGGACGTAGAGGGGTGGGAACAATGAACAAGGGACATCTCTGGGGTGACTCCATGTCAAAATATCCCCACGGAGCCATTCATAGCTTCAGGGAGGTATAGGCAGAGTTGAATTGTGTGCAATGAGGAGGGACTGGGGTCTCCCTAGCATTGGTCTGCTGTTAACATCAGATGGGAGAAATGAGACAAAGAACTGGGGGAGCAAAGAGCTTGGAGAGCTTTCTGTGTTTTAAACAGCAAAGAGCAAGAACCAAGAACTGGTCAAGTCTCTGCCACACACAATCCTCCTTCCAGGCTGACCCCATCTAGGGTCACTCTCTGAAATCAGGAGGAACCTGGTCTCCAGGAGAGAGGTGACCTCTCCTTCTGGCTCCTCAGCTGGATGCACACACACCTCAACATCTCACTGCTGATGGTGGCCTAGCAATATGGGGGAGAGAGAGTTGGTTTGAAGTGCTGAATCTCAGGTTGTGTCTCGTCTCCTTAACATCCCTCCAGCTTCCTTTCACTCACTCCTGTTCCTCTTTGATGCTGTTGAGCCGTGCTGAAGTGCACTTGAGCAGCCAGTGCTCCTCATCAGGGGGCAACTCATGAGTAGGAATGGCAAGCCTGGGCATTTAAGCCTTCTAGTGAACATATTAGGGAAGGATCTGCTAACTCAAAGATTTCAGAAGCAGGATCCTTGCTTGTAGAGTGGGTGGTGATGAGGGGGATTTCCATCTCCGTGAGTGAAGATGGGAATCCCAGCCTGGTCCAGCTCACGGGGGACACAATTCATTTCCCACCTGTGGTTACTCCCTCACCCTCACGCCCCTTCTCTGTTTTTCTTGCAGAAGGTATGGCAGAAGCTGTCAGCTCGAGCAGGGACTGCCTTCAAGCAGGCGAGTCCTGCACCAATGACCCCATCTGCAGTGCCAAATTCAGGACCCTCCGGCAGTGCATCGCGGGCAACGGAGCCAACAAGCTTGGCCCCGACGCCAAGAACCAGTGCCGGAGCACCGTGACAGCCCTGCTCTCCAGCCAGCTGTACGGCTGCAAGTGCAAGCGAGGCATGAAAAAGGAGAAACACTGCTTGAGCGTCTACTGGAGCATCCACCACACATTGATGGAAGGTCAGTCGAGCAGGGTACTCTTTCCTGATGATCTTCCTAAAGGGGAATTACAGTTGGGGCTTTCCTCAGAGCTCCCCAGTACCCAAAACGGCTGCGAAAAAAGGTCACTTCTGTAGTAGTCCATTCCTCCTCAAGACCTACTGACCCTCACATTAATGGCATTTTAGGGAAAGAAATCCTGAAAAACTGAGAGAATTTATTTTTATTTTTCTTTTTTTTTTTTTCTTTTGTAACCTGGCCACTTTTTTGTGACATTCCCAATATACATTGAGATCTTTTGCTGGAGAAATCATCTTTTCCTGGAAAAATCCACTTCCTCATGGAGAGGGTGCTCAGGCGCTGGGATGCACTGCCCAAGGAAGTGGTGGAGTCACCGGCCCTGGAGGGGTTTAAGGAGAGGCTGGATGTGGCACTTAGTGCCATGGTCTGGCCCATGTGGTGGGCTTGTGTCATAGGCTGGGTTTGATGATCTCAGAGGGCTTTTCCAGCCTCGACAATTCTGTGTTTCTGCATGTTTTGCATCTAAGTATGCTAGCCAGAACCATGAAAGATGTGGATTTTACAAAAACACTAGACAAAGCATGAGCATTGAGGAAAAAGTCCTCTCAAAAGAAAAACGTCTCTCTTGGAGGCTCTCAGAGGCACTAGTGTCTTTGGGTTAGTGAAGATTTGGGGCTGGAGACATCAAGTTGGAATTTAAAATGTTCCCATAACCAATATTTAGTAAGTTTGGATTTTGACACTTTTTAAGAGTCATCATAAAAGCTCACCTCAGCAGCCATAACTCTTCCTTGTCAGGCTGATATTTTATGCACCATGAAAATTAAAAAGGGGAATAAAACAGAGCCTTCCAGCCATGGGCTGCAAAATAGATTAATAAACCACTGCTGGCTAAAAGCTGAAAGGAAAGGTTCAGGGGTGATAACCCAGGCCAAAAGGCCAAGCAAAACAAAGAAGGTGGAGACTATAATGCACAGGCTTGCCAGAACAGGAACTGCTTGATCAAATTCCTGGAAAAATTTCAGGTGCCACAGCTTGCACGATGCAGAGCGTGGTGCTATCAACTGACTGGGGAAATAAGAGACCTCAGCACCCTCCAGGATCCGATCTTTCCCATAATTATGTGCCAGGTGAGTTTGTTTGCATTGGCATGAAGCCTGGGGAAGAGGTGGCGATCCAGCCTCTCCGTCGATCGTAACAGGCTGCATCACAGCTCCTACGTGGTCTGAAGCTTTGCACACACGTCATCTGCGGTGTGGCTGTGCAGGATGGTGGGGTCAGGAGGACTTCCAGCTCCAGGACTGATGCTGGAAGAACAGTGAGAGGATGATGAGGAATCCTGAGATGAGACAGGGGCCATGTGCAGGTCTCCAGATGCAGAGAAGGAGATGGGTGCCGGGTGGCCAGGTTGGCTAGGACCTCCATCCTGGGGATGACTGTGAGAGGGCTGTTACTGGAGTCTGCCAAAGCTCTGCCCCACTTCTCCTCTGCTCTTGTGTCCTGAGCCCCACATTTTTTCAAGAACTGAGTTCACTTGCAATGCAGATTCACACCCACCAGCCTTTGATTTCCCTGCCTTAATTTCCCCAGGGACATATATTTCACAATAGTCAGACGTTTCAGAGCCCTTACGCATGTTTAATTGGCTGAGAAAGGAAGCCAATCCGCATGCTCCATGTAGAGCTTTGTCTCTCAGTCGTACATACCCAGGAGCATGTAAAAAAAGCTTCCTAGGAGCCCTCTTATAAAATCAGTTGTGGAAGTGTGTGCTCAGGGAATTCACAAAGCATACTATTTACTCAGCTCCTCTGTGTTTAGCCACCTTCCCATTTGGAGACACAATAACACGATGACAACCCGATAACAATTCTCTGATAAGGTGCTATATCATCAGGACATAAAACTGCTACGCTGGAACATACAAATGGGCCCCTCTCCAGGCAGTAACGATGCAAGATATTTCAATGAAGGTGTAAAGCTGCCGTGTAATGCACCTGTGGTAATTGCACGGGGCTGTGTACCCTGGGAGCCATTTCTTCCTGACCGCAGCTGGTGATCAGCATATGCCCGGAGCATGAGGTTTGATAGTCCTTTTATCCCAGCCAGTACATCTGCTGCTGCTGTCCATATCCATCTAGATGTCTAATAAAATAAAAAAATGATACTGAGCTGTTTGCTCCAATAATATTCTGTGATATCCATCAGGATGACGGGGCATTACAGACCATTGAGCGGATGGAAGGGAAGCACCGATTGAATAAAATTAGCTTCCCAGCAACTTAAAAATGAAGAGGGGAAGTTTCCGCGGGAGCTCTGGGTCATTAGCTCCACGTCAAGAAGAAAGGGCTGTTGGCAAGGAGAAAGGGAGACGTATTAATAAATACGAGGTGTGTGTGTGTTACCACACATAGAGCCCTGACTGTGCCCTAAGAACGGGTGAGGACCATTGACCCAGGGAAGGACACACAGGAAATAGCAAGAATAGCAAGTGAATATAAGAAAAAGCAAGTGAAAACCCACGTATGTAGGGAGCTGGTGGGTTGAGCTCTGCCCATCAGCAAGAGCCTGTGCTACAGTCTGGTGTCCTCAGTGGCAAACCCTGTGAAGGGGCCAAAGATTTGAGCTGTAGAGGGTCACAACTCAACAGTTCCCTGACATGCTGTCCTACTCCTAAGCTATGATATATTTTTAAAAGCTGGTTAAATCCTCTTCTCTAAGGATACGGTCATACATGGGTTCCTGTGACTCTGAGTATCCACTTATGGTATTTAGAACACATGTTCCCTTGGATCCTCTATGCACACCTGCACTGTACGTTTGAACCTTGTACATCTGGAACATCCCTCAGGAGCCTCAGCTGCCTTCCCACTGACTTCTCTTTTCAACCCAGGTATGAATGTACTGGAGAGTTCCCCTTACGAGCCGTTCATCAGAGGCTTTGATTACGTCCGCCTGGCATCCATCACCGCAGGTAAGTGGGTGGGAAGATGCTCTTACATGGATGAGGAGGGACTTGGCTGTGGGATCAAGTGCTATGGGCAAGGCAGTCCTTTGTGGGCTCTACACAAAGCATTGATGAGACCTTGCAGTCGTTCTTCCAAGGAGCTGCTTATGATTCCTGTGCTAAACTGTTGGTAGCATAAGCAGAAGCACTTGTGATTTTTGTTCTTTGGTCTGTCATGTTCGTACTGTGAAGGGCTGGGGCTGAGGGACATCGTAGGAAAGCTTCTTCTGATGATCCATTACAGGTGGGATGATTCTCCATAGCAGGTAGATGACGTGTACCATGCAGACACCCTGCTGAGCAGGGGCTGCTTGGCTGTTGTTAGGTGTGAGAATCAACGTCCACATCAGCTTTAGGGTCAAACTCTGCAGGCAAAAAGGTCAAGAGCCCACCTCACTAGTTGATTCCAGCCACAGCTTTTAACCCCGTGCCCTGAGGGCAACCTCGGGACTCGGACCCACGTTCTGCTCTGCATCACTTAATAACGTGAGCAGAGCTGCCTGACACCTTTCAACCCCCTCGAGGGCATGAACCCCTGGCTCAGCAGTTAAAAGGTCAGGGCAGTAGCTATTAAGCCATCCATCACCAACACCACAGCTGCCACCACAGCCAGCATCACTCGACCCTGCTTATGGGGAAGCTTTACCAACGAGGATTTTCATTGTCAAACTACCTGTCCAGGAGCAGCGAATGCACTCCTCGTGTTTCTCTGGTTCATGTGCCAATGCATCAGTCCTGCCGCGGCTCTTCCCAAACATGTGCCTGGCTCTGGGGTGGCACCCACAGCTGGAGGGCACCCAAGTGAGTAAGGAGCAGCAGGTCCCTGCAGCTGATGGATGTCTGCAGTCCCCACAGCAGCAAGGTGAAAATATCCAGGAGCAAATTAACCCATCAGCCCTCGACACACTGAGCAGCGAGGGGAAGGGGGATGCTCCCTGACCTCACATCTCCTTATTGACTCCACTTGACTGATTTGAGCATGGAAAGTGAAGCGTGCACAAAGCTGTTTGCTGGGTCATGGCCTTCTTTGAGAGAGTTTTTCCTCTCACTCGAAGTCCTACAGGGCTCTTCAGAGCATGGTGAAATCTAAGGATTGGGGTTTTACGCATGGATAACACATTGGCAGGTTCTTTAAGCAGACTGAAAGCAGTTTGACAGCAAAGCAAGTGGGCCCTGAGTAGCAGGGATATATACCAAAGGACTCAGCACCCATCTAGGGACATTTCTTGGTTTAACCTTTCTTGGTTTAACCTTGATTTAATCTATTTATATTCATCAACACCTTCTATAAGGTCCTGCACATGAGTCAGGGCCATTCTGAGCACAAATATGGGCTGGGTGAGGAGTGGGTCGAGAGCAGCCCTGAGGAGAACATGAGGGTGTTGGTGGATGAAAAACTGAATGTGAGCTGGCAATGTGAGCTCGCAGCCCAGAAGGACAATCACATCCTGGGCTGCATCAAGAGAAGCGTGGCCAGTGGGGTGAAGGAGGGGATTCTGCCCCTCTGTCTCCGCTCTGGAGACACCCCACCTGCAGTTCTGTGCCCAACTCTGACGCTTTCAGCATAAAAAGGACCTGGACCTGTTGGAGTGGGCCCAGAGGAGGCCCTGAAGATGCTCAGGGGGCTGGAGCAGCTCCCTGTGAGGGCAGGCTGAGAGAGTTGGGGCTGTTTGGGCTGGAGAAGAGAAGGGGAGACCTTAGAGCAGGTTCCCCGGGCTCAAAGGGGACACAGGAGAGGTGGGGAGGGGCTCTTGGGCAGGGAGTGTAGGGGTAGGACAAGGGGCAACAGCTTCAAACTTTAAGAGGGGGGATTTAGACTAGATGTAAGGAAGAAATTCTTTACCATGAGAATGGTGAGACCCTGGGCCAGGTTGCCCAGAGCAGCTGTGGCAGCCCCTCCCTGGCAGTGCCCAAGGCCAGGTTGGACGGGGCTTGGAGCAACCTGGGCTGGTGGGAGGGGTCCCTGCCCAGGGCAGGGAGGTTGGAATGAGATGGTCTTCAAGGTCCTTTCCAGCCCAAACTGTGCTATAGTTCTGTGATTCTGTGATAAACAATATATGGCCACTATTAAAACTGTACAAAAGGCATTCCATCCCTTCACTCTAATTGTAGTGGTGATCTAAAAAAGCACATCCTCTGTCGCTGTGTGGGAAGAAAAGGAGAAAAGCTCGTGTGTTCCCTGTGATTCATTAGCTGAGCGGGTAGTGAAACCATTCCAAGCAACTGTTTCCTACACGTTTGCTGACAGCTCCCCAGTGTAAACTGATGCTCCAACACTGCTCATCTCAGGGTATTTTTAAAGGGAAGTACCTGTGTGGTGGGAGTACGCCGAGCAAAAGCTTCACCCATCATAAAATCACTGCAAAACTCAGAATTTGACTTCCAGCTCACTGTAAGGAGTGGGAACAACAGGAAAGGAAAAAATAAGTGCTAAGAGAGGAGCATCTGATAACGTCAGTGAAAATGAAGGAGGGCAGCTGGTTTTGAGATGCTCAGAGAGACTGTCCATGTTTTAACACTTGTCAGCAATGACTGGCTGGTTTAACTCCTCACCAGAGGTAGGGCTTGACTCAGCATTGGAAATTTATCATTCTGGGGATTTTAGCTCTGTGAAAAAATCCTTTTCTGCCACAGAGAACCCCTTTCAAGCATGCTTCAGGTCATGGGCTTAATTCCAAAAGGTAAAAAAATGACTTCAAATTAATTTTCCCTCTCACAAGAGAAAGAATTCTATGATTCTATGATTCTATGTTGGCATACAAACCCATAAGACCCCTATTTGCCTACTGAAGCCAGTGTGCCTCTCATCAGTCACCACAGTTTTTCTTTGTTTTCTGGATTTTTCCCCTTACCACAAGTTTTCCTCTGCCTTCCCTGCCTCCTCACAGCACAGCCCTGCTCTCCCACCCAAACTGCTGCTCTGGGGCTTTCTTTCTCCTTTTGTTTAAGAAAGTGGAAATGGAGAGCGATTTCAGTGAAGCCTTGCCAAGGACCCAAATGCACTCACATGCAGGCAGCATCGATGTCCCAGGGATTTCAGGTTGGATTCTAGCTCTGATCCCCATCCCACGACGGCACTGTCACTGCTTAGGGCGTGGGTATAGTGGGCAAGACTGGTCTGGATGGGGGAGCACTGTTGTGGTGCTTTGAGACCCAGACACCTCTCACTTAGCTGGGCAGGTCCTGGGATGAACATAGCACAGCTGCTGCTGAAGCCACACTTGACCCTCTGGAGGCCTGGGGAAACTCATTGCACAGGGTAGAGATCTGGTTTGCAAGGGTTAGTGTAGACCACTCATGTGTCAGTTGACCCAGCTTAGCCACTGACTCCGCGCTTGATTTCGAGCAACGTTTTGGAAAAAGAAGGTCCATTAGAAGAAATCCCATCACACTGGTGGATCCAGTCATGGCCCGAAGTAAATGCACTTTATAGTGATTGCTGTCTTCCCAGGCCTTGAGTTAGTTATTTCACATTGATAAAGCGTAATAAGATGCCCAGAGCAGAGAAAAAATTAATTTTATTAAATGTAGAAGCTTGGTGGAGCAAGCTCGGGGGTGCGAGGTTTGTTGGATGGATGTGGCACCTCTTGGCAACGGTGAGTAGGGAAAGGGGATTTGATCCTATCAGGAAACAGAGAGCAAACGTGGACTTTGCTCTGGGTGCTGCCTTCCTGGAGCGGGTGGTGGATGTCACCAAGGTGGCCATGGATGGGAGCAGGATGGGGATGGAAGTATCCACAGAGAGGGATGATGCTGCTGGCAGGGAGGTCAACGCAAAACCCCATCACCATCTCCCACCACCCCACAGGGTCCGAGAACGAGGTGACACAGGTGAACCGGTGTCTGGACGCCGCCAAAGCCTGCAACGTGGACGAGATGTGCCAGCGGCTGCGGACGGAGTACGTGTCCTTCTGCATCCGGCGCTTGGCCCGGGCCGACACCTGCAACCGCTCCAAGTGCCACAAGGCTCTGCGCAAGTTCTTCGACCGCGTGCCCCCCGAGTACACCCACGAGCTGCTCTTCTGCCCCTGCGACGACACGGCCTGTGCCGAACGCCGGCGGCAGACCATTGTCCCTGCCTGCTCCTATGAGTCCAAGGAGAAGCCCAACTGCCTGGCGCCTCTGGACTCCTGCCGGGAAAACTACGTCTGCAGGTAACGTTGGCGCACCGGGGTGGCCGGCGTGGAGAGCTGTCCCTTGGACAAGCCTTGGGCTCATCCACCGGTGACAGCCCGGTGACCAGAGCCAGTGCATCCACTTGAAGGATGCTGTCTGGAGGCACCCGTCCCACCACAACCCACCAACACAGACCATTGCCTGAGGGCCCCCTTCCCATAACCCATGTCCTTACCTCGTACTCCATGCAGAAGGTGCTAACAGGCAGGAGAAGATTTGATATGTTTGTGCTGGAGTGTTTTAGATCTTTTCTATGTTTTTTTTTGGCTTTGGTCCTAAAGAAAGACCTGCTATGCAAATAGTTCCAGCAAGGTGCAAGCTGAGCAGGGACATGGGGTGGGGTGCTTGGAGCCACTTTCACCAGTCTGTCTCCTCACTGTCTATCTCCCCTAGCCCAGAGCATCCTACAGTAGCACTCAAGCTCTCCTAACAGTCACAGGTACTTGTAGATACCTTAAAACTCTGGCTTTTTTTTAATATTTTGTTTTAATCATATATATATATATAAAAATAATTCTTCTGTGGCAAGGCTGGCTGTTCCAGTGATTGCAGTAAGAGTCTCAGAGTCACATTTCTCACCCCAGATCCATCACATAATATATGTTTTACACTTCTGTTTCCATTTAAACCCCATGCATGCACACATGCAGAGACTCATCCCACTGTGCGCACTCACAGCCATACCCCCTGGGTGTTCTTCCCTCGGCTGGACTGTTTTCATTCCTGTGTTTCTCAAAAAGCCTTTGATATTCCAGAAGGTTAATCCACATACAGCTTTCAGGAGTGGAGCCCATCTGTCACTAAGAGATATGAGACCATAGTGGCAGCCGTAGGGCACCAAAAGTGGTGATCCAGCCCCGGTGTCCTGGGTGCAGACACCTGGAGAAGAGCACAAGAGCATGCATAGGACACATCTCCCAGTATTGTCCCAGTCTCTAATTGTTATGGGTTTTGGGACTTCCTTAGCCAGACTTCCAGCGACCATCCCCTACCCTACCAGGATGTGATCTTTAGATTGCAATTAAGAAAAAATACTAATGATGTCTTTTCAAAATGGAGCTGAGAGCAGCAGCATCCTCTTGGAAGGACGGATTGGTACTCACACCCTTACCCCTCTGCATGAGGATGAAGGAGAACAACTGAGCTATACATCCAAAGCTGACCCTGAAAGATGCAAAGCCCCCGAGGCACACCAGCTCTTGCTCAGTTTTTCTCCATCTACCCAGGGAAATCGGAAACGCAGGGGTACTGCCCTCTTCCTAGCGAGACAAGGGGGCCCAGTAGGGAAGAAGAGGCTCAAAGGGGAGAGTGTTGTTTCCCAGGAGGCTGAAAAACATTTCCCACAAGTAGCACAGCTGTTAATTATCTGCTTCCTTGGTCTCTGAATATATAATATAAAAGATCCTCTAGAGACACGGCAGGAGCAAGGGGTTGATGTGTGACCCGGTCAAAGCTAGCAGTGCAGAAACCGAAAGGAGAGTCAGTAACAAATCACAGCACTTTAAAGAAATAGAGTAAAATACTCCAGGGCTAACCCTGCCTGCTCTGCTTAGTCCTCCTGTAGCTTCTCTACAGCTGTGACCCCTTGAGTTTCCCAGCTTGGAAGGGTGGGCTTTACTAACATCAATAATACAAAACCTTCAACCGGCACCTCCCTTCTTCAGCAATGCAGAAAAAATTTGCTCGGGAAGAGTTTGCCTGGCCATGGCATAGGAAAAATGGGGCAAACAAGGGAATAAAGAAGAGGGAAAAAATGGAGAAGGCTGGGGAGAAGGAGAGAAGTGGGCAGGAAAGCACAAGTCAGTGTTGACACTGAGCAGGAGCACTGGCAAAATGTCTGGAAGAGAAAGGGTGTCTGAGAGGAGTAACATGCTTGGTTTTTCTGGGATTGCCCAGACAGAGCAGACGTTGGAGGTACCAGTTCACAGATCAGACGCTGCAGGCTGTCATCTGAAGGGTCCTGCCTTCAGATGTCAGCAGTGCCAGTGCTTGCTTGAGTTTCCTAAGCAGCTCAAATGCCATTTGAGATGCCTTCTTACCTGGCCACAGGATGCCTGTTTAGATGGATTTGAATTTTCAGTAAGTCCTACCTGAAAGCCCCACATGGATGTCTTGGATATCCTACGATGTCCAGACACCAAGAGATGCCTCATGTGCCAACAACTGACTCATCCCTAAAGAATTAGGTGGCAAATATCTGGTTGGCAGCATGATTTGCAGAGCTTATCCAACCAAGCTAGCAGGGGAGCGACATGCAAAGAGCAATCTGGCAATCTGTCTGAATGATGCACCAACTTGCCTGCGTGGCCCAGACAGTCCCAACAAGCCCAGCATGTGAGTCAAAGCTGCTTCGTGCTAAGTGGTTTGGTGCTTTGACCCAGACAACGTGAAAACTGAGGCACAGGGACCTGTGGTTGGAGCTGTGTGTCGTACACCTTGCTCCTCAGGCTCCAACATTCTCCTGAGTCCAGCCTTCTCCTGAGGATGGGTGCTTGCAGCAGAGGACGTGGCAGCAGCTCTGGTGATGGTTAGAGCATTTCACATCTGAGCCTTTGGGCATTTCCCTTAATCTGAAGCTGATGTCATCTAAATTTAGGGCATAAACTTTGAAGAGAGAGAAACTGGACCCAGAGTGATTCTTTCTTCTGGCAAATCAGCCCCAAAATGAAGGTTTAGGTCTCTAGAGGAAGATATTATCCAAGAGCCAGATAATGGCAATACAGGATGAATTCTCTTGCTGTTTGCAACAGCTCTTCCCTTGAAAATCAGCTTCATGCATCAGAAAACAAACATTTCTTCCAAGACTGGAACCTTCTTGCAGTCCCAGAGGAAGACTGTAAAACATCAGCTACAGCACTTGTTCATGTCTCATCTCGAAGGGATAAAACCCACTTCTGAGTTTGTTGGGGGAGACAGGAGAGCATAAAAGGACATTCATTCAAACTGGTTTAGCAACAAAGGATTTTGGAAATGTGTGCCCTTCCATAAACACCACCAGCATGCTATAATGTCCCTTTTTGACCCAGGTACATGTGCTGATATGTCCCATTTGGGGCTGCATCATAAGCAGTGTGGCCAGCAGGGTGAGGGAGATGATTCTCCCCCTCTACTCTGCTCTGGTGAGACCCCACCTGCAGTTCTGTGCTCACCTCTGGGTTTCTCAACATCGAAAGGACATGGACCTGTTGGAGTGAGTCCACAGGAAACCACGAAGGTGCTCAGGGGGCTGGAGCCCTCATGAGGAAAGGCTGAGAGAGTTGGGGCCATTCAGGCTGGAGAAGAGAAGGCTCGTAAAGGGGAGACCTCATAGGGACCTTCCAGGACTTAAAGGGGAAAGTTGGGGACAATCTTTTTAGCAGGAGATGTTGCAACAGGGCAAGGGGTAATGGATTTAAATTAAAAGAGGGTATATTTAGAGAAGATATAAGAAATTTTTGCAGTGATGGTGGTGAGACATTGGCACAGGTTGCCCAGAAACGTGGTAGAAGCCCCATCCCTGGAAGAATTCAACATTGGGTTGGTTGGGGCTCTGAGCAACCTGACCTGGTCAAAGCTATCCCTGCCCATGGCAGGGCGGTTGGACTAGATGACCTTTAAAGGTCTCTTCCATCCTGTAAAACACCCTGTGTTTCCCACGACTCTCATGATTTTGTGCTCTCTCTCCACCAGGTCACGCTACGCCGAGTTCCAGTTCAACTGCCAGCCGTCCCTGCAGGCGGCGAGTGGCTGCCGGCAGGACAGCTACGCTGCCTGTCTGCTGGCCTACACGGGGATCATCGGTAAGAGGTTGCATCCTTCAACATCTTTCAGTCTCTGTCCTGCTCTCTGGGTGGGAAATTTCTCCCTTGGGTGGGAAACATCTCTTACTCTGGCCAGCTAAAAGCTATGAGGTGGAGAGTCTGGGCTCTCAGAGAGATGCTGGGTTTTCTCTCTGCAGTGATTAGAGAAGGATCTTAAGCCATGAACATGGGGTAACTTTAGGATAGATGCAGTGGAGGGAGAAAAAACATATACCATGGGCTGCTGCCCAATGCCACCTTCTCTCTCAGGTGGAAGAAGGTGGGCTCTCGTGGGGCATATGCTCTCTCAGGGTTTTCCTGATGCCATCACCAGTGATGCCACTTGAACTCGTCATCTTGCTGACTTCAGAGGATGTCAGATTGGGTTTTCAGATGCTGCAGAGACCCAGCTGGCAGCTGTTAGCACAAGCACAACCAGAGTCCAAAGAGAAGTGCCAACAGCCACTGGACTTGGTCCATCCTGATGGATGGCTTAACAAATTTTTGGGTCAAGCTTTTATTCTGCTTTAACCCTTCCTTTGTTATCTCTGACCATCCTGGAGATTGAGTTTGGCTTTTTCAATGACAGCAAGGAAATTTTATGCATATTCACATGCAGTTTTTGAATATTATTAGGGAACCTGAGTTCCCAGGAGTTACCCGTTCCTTCGACTGACAGCATGTTTTCATTGACTGGTGGAGTGAACAAAAGGGTTGCAACAGCCCCTCTTCTCCTCAACAGGAGAGAGACCTGTGACAGCAGTACTTGAAGGATTTTCTCGTGCTGCCATCACAGAGGGGCTCACCGAGGCTGTACGCAGAGCAACCCAAAAGAGCATCAAGGAGGGAAACTATTGTCGTCCCTTCTTGAAGCACCAGCCTTGTGGTTACACTTCTCCATCCTTCCCTGGCAGGCAGCCCCATCACACCCAACTACATCGACAACTCAACTTCCAGCATAGCTCCCTGGTGCACGTGCAACGCCAGCGGCAACAGGCAGGAAGAGTGTGAGACCTTTCTGCATCTCTTCACCGACAACATCTGTCTCCGTAAGTATCACCCTGCACGTTGCTGCTCTGGCCACCGAGCCCGTGAGGCTTCCTGGGAGTGAGGGTATGAAGATGCTCTGGTCCTCAAGAACCTATAAGTGCCCAGCTCCCTGTGCTTTCAGCAAAGGAAGTCTGAAGACCCTCAGGCATACATCTGAGGGATGAAGTCAAAGGAAGATGGAAAAGGGATGAGCGTGCTTTCCCTTGGCAATGTTGCACTGACAACATTTTTCTCCGTCTTTTTCCCCCACACAAAGAAAATGCCATTCTGGCCTTTGGCAATGGGACCTACCTGAATGCAGCTGTGGCCCCATCCATCCCCCCCACCACACAGATGTACAAGCAGGAGAGAAATGCCAACAGAGCCGTGGCAACCCTCAGAGAGAACATCTTCGAGCACCTCCAGCCCACCAAGGTAGGAGAAGGGTTCAACTGGCCCTAAGAGATGCTTGGCTGTGTCTATACCTCCTCCAAGCCCTCCAGCCCTCCTCATCTCAGCTTCCTCTTCCACCTGTGTCATTTCAACTCTGTGCAGACATCCAACCTCCTCGCTACCTCCTGGAGCCCCCGATTCACCCTCTTCTTCATGCCCTGGCATATTCTTCCCCAACATCAAGCACAGAGCTACATGCTCCTATTCCTGACTCTGCCTTCCTGCCTTTTGGTCACATTCTGTTTTCTTTTATGGGTACTACAGAGAGATGTGGGGTTTTTTTTTAGAAGTGATGGGAAATCCGTGGGCTTTTCAGGGGTGGAAAAGAGGAGCCAGGACCACTGGTTTGGGTCCTCACCCTCCTGCTGGCCAGCTGCACGGCTTCAGACAAGAGGTTCCTCCCTTCTCAGGTGAGGATCCTGGAGGTCATAAGGTAGAGGCTGAACTGACTAAGGTTTGCTAAGCATTGGAAAATTTCAGATGAAAGGCTCTAGTCATCAGCAAATCAAAATAATATTACATTGAAATTATTTTAAAACAAATAACAGATTAAATTACTGATGGTGGCAGTAGTAGGCGTTACATATTTTATTTTTAAATAAAAAAGCAGTGACCTTGATTTGCCACCTACCAGAGCAATTTCCAGATTGAATTATTTTACTATTGAATAATTAACAGTGACTCTGATTTGCTGAATGTACAGGTAACAGAAGCTGTCAGTCTCCAAGGACCAAGCATGGGCTTTGCACGAAGCTAGCTGATACCTTCAGAGAGCTTCCTCACGCAGGGTTTTTTAACCTCTTCCCCGTTGTATTTTTTTCTCTTTTTTTTTTCCTGATAAAACACCCAGTTCACCTCCCTCCACTCTGTTTTCGCAGAGCAGCAGGTTAGGAGGTGCAGAAATGTGGCCTCAGGTTCCTTCACTGCTTTTCAGGGCACTGGTGGCCACAGGTAGCACAGGCAGACCTTCATCAGGCCATGAACTTTGCACCCATGAGATTTGGAGGATTTGCTTCTAGCTGGTGCTCCCCAGAGCTCAGGGCAATCCACGTAGTGGCCTGAAGTCCAGACCTTGCACAGAGAGCTTTATCCTACAAGTGATGGAGAAACAGTGAGGCTCCTTCATCACTGGCAGCCCAGCCCAGAGAGCCAACTGGGAGGAAGTTGAAGAAAGCAACTGCAGTAAGGAATGGCCCTACCACACCATTAACCTCCGTGTGACAGCAGCACATCCCTCTGCTGAGGTGTGAGTGCTGCTGAAGCCTGGTCTCTGCTAACACTGCAAGAGAAACCAGGGAGCTGAGTCTTGACGTTGGACTCAACTTCAAATCCAGAGCCTGTTCAATGTTTAAAGTGGTTGGGTCCGCCTGGACCTGACGGATTTCCCGTCTTCACAGCAGCAACTCTAAATTATCTTGTCAGTTAATGCAAACAGAGGTCTCAAGTAAAGCAAATTTTCAGCCACAGATGTCAATGTGCTGTGAAAGGAGAAGAGTGTGGTTTGTTTGCATGAGGCAGGCACTCAGGGTGGGAGTCAGTAGCATAAAGACACACGTTGTGTTTCGTAGCAAGACACGTGGCTCCCAGCTGCTGCTGGGTGAAATGCTTGCCAGCCCCACGGGGATGTACTCAACACCCAGGGGATGTCTCCACCTGAAGAGGCCACCAGATCAAGGCGCTGGCCAGCAGTGGCTCCATAAGCTGCATATATCTCCATTGACCTGAGAGAAGGACCCTCTAGAGAACATCTAGTCCAACTCCCCTGTGCTAAAGCAGGATTGCACAGAGCCCATCACACAGGGGGGCCTCCAGGCAGGTTTTGAAAGTCTCCAGAGAAGGAGGCTCCATACCCTCCTTGGACAGTCTGTTCCAGTGCTCTGTCACCCTCACAGTAAAGAAGTTTTTCCTCCTATTTAGATGGAACTTTCCAACAGGCTTGTGCCTGTTGCATCTTGTCCTGTCACTGGGCACTGCTGAAAAGAGTCCGGCTCCATCCTCCCTGCACCCATCCTTTAGATACTTACAGACATTGATAAGGTCTCCTCTCAGTCTTCTCTCCTCCAGGCTAAATAGTCCCAGCTCTCAATCTTTCCTCAGAAGAGAGATGCTCCAGTCCCTTGGTCACCTTTGTGGCCCTCTGCTGGCCTCTCTCCAGCAGTTCCCTGTTGGTCTTGAACCAGGGAGCCCAGAACTGGACCCAGTGTTCCAGATGTGGCCTCACCGGAGCAGAACAGAGGGGGAGAGTGACCTCCCTTGACCTCTTCTTAATGCACCCCAGGATACCATTGACCTTCTTGTCCACAAAGGCGCAGTGCTGGCTCATGGCTGCACACAGAGGCACACACATGGGGAGGCTGCACAGACCCTAAATCCTCAGAGGTGGGCAACAACCACACTGCTCAGCCCGTGCTGTCTCCTTTCTCTTGCAGGTGGCCGGAGAGGAGAGGCTCCTGCGGGGCTCCACTCGTCTGTCATCAGGGACCTCCAGCCCAGCAGCTCCCTCCCGCTGGGCAGCCCCTCCGCTGCAGATGTGGCTTCTCCGCGCTGTCGCCGTGCTGAGCCTCCTCGTGATGTGAAGTGGGGTGGGCACACGCCAGGCAGAGACTCTCTTTGTGTCGGTTTCTTTACAAAACAACCAGACCAGTAACTTTTTCCAGAGGGAAGAGAGGGAGGAGGGAGGGGATATGAAGGAGAGGTGAGGGTATGGGTGTCCCTTCCTCCTTCTCCTCCTCCGTCTGCCAATTTATTTGATTTTATACAATCAGCATCATCGACAACGAGCTCATTCTTGGTCCTGGCCACGTTTTCACCCCACAGCTTGGTTGTTCTCTCCAGCTCTCTGCAGATGGGGTTGGAGCCATAGACAATTCCCCTGGAAAAGGTGAAGGAGAGAGTTGAGCCAAGAAATGAGAGCTGCAAAGGAAATGCTTTCGCCTGCCCCAGCCAAGAGGGGAAAGACTTTTGTTGGGTGAGCTGTCAGGAGGTTTCCTGAGGCCCTTGACCATGTTGGGGGGCTCTTGACAGGACACGTCAGGCGATGTGGAGTTCAGACTGTCTCCAGGGTTTCTCAGGACATGAAGGGCTGTTGGTTCAGAGTGAAGAAACCAGAGCACTGGTGAGCAGGTGGTTGGTTTTGGTCACTGGAGAGGATCCTGAAACACCTCTGGGGTGAGCCAAGCAACCACACTACGAACTGGCTGGTGGAGATCACACACCCACGTGAAACCATGGCCAGTGTGCAACCAGCATGCGTCTCCAACCTGTCACCTACCCCTCAGGCTCTCCTTTTTACAGAAATGTGTGTCATGTATTGATGGTGTTCAGGAAGAAACACGTGTGTTGCATTTTGTTCACTGCTGGCTTTCTTCGTGTCCCAACCCTAGCGTCTCTATTCACTGCTCCTGTAAAGTGTTGGGGGTAGGTATTTTTTGTCACATCCAAAAAAAAAAAAACCAAACCAGAGGCCAATGTTGTCCCACTCCAGTCTAACCTTTTTTTCCATGAGGGGTGAATGTATGAGCCTGTGGGCAGGACTAACCATGGCTTAGGGGTCATGATGGTGTTGGACTTGATGATCTTAAAGGTTTTTTCCGATCTTAACGATTCTGTGATTCTGTGATGTGAGCCCAATGCAGTTCATTCTCACAGTGCATCCACTGGTCTCCCAGAGAGGCAGAGGATCTTCAGTCAGGGGATTTCATCAGTTTTCCTAGGAAGAGAGAGGATAGAAAAGGTTTGCTAGATACCACCTTGGGGATAGAAATATCCAACCAACTTGTGGAAGGGCGAAGTCGTGAATCATGTCGTCGGTAAGGAGGGGATTGCTATGGTTCCTCTCCTTGAAGAGCTGGTGGAGGTGATCGCTTGTGTCCAGGTTAGCCTGCCAAGCTCTATTTACTCAGTCATTTAAGCAAAAGCTGGTGAAGTGACCCATTCTACTGAGGTGCAACCAGAGCCCAGCTGGAGGGTGAGGACGAATGTCTCTCTGGTCTCTCAGAACACAGGGAGGCAGATGTGTGACCTTGGGCTACTTAAGCACTTGGTGATTTTCCCTTGAGGGGGTGAGCTGAGGATTCCCGGTGCCTTCCTGGGGGGCTGAATCCCTCACTAGATCAAGGCAAGAAAGAAGATGGTGATGAAGAGTGAGGAGGTTTCCCAGGATAAATGCTTACCCAGGTCGGCCGCCACAGGAGACACAGGCATAGCTCCAGATTCTACCTGAGTATTTAGTCCTGGACATTGCAGCAGCCCATTTATTCCTTTGTTTGTGCTGCTCCAAGGAATGTCGTTAAATCCTTAGTGTCTGGATCCAATAGAAAGGCTTAGCAGCAGCTGGGACAGCAACATCCAGAGCTTTTTGTCCCCATTCCCTGCAGAACACCTTCCACTGTTCGTTGCTTTAGGTTTTGCTGAGAAACTGCAGCAAGTTTCTCAGGTTTTGGTCCAACTCTTGTTTTCAACTGAACACCTGTGGATGTGTAAGATGCAGGAAATCCTCCTGGCTGCATCCTGTCCAAAGTTCTGCTCCTTGAGGTCCTCGGGGCTGTAGCACCTGGTCGTCCTAATCCAGGGCTGTGCCAAGGGACATGCCAAGATCCATGTCTTGTGTGCAGGGTCACACTCTGAACTCACACATGTGTGTGAGATCCTTACCGCCCACAGGCTCATCCAGATCAGAAAAGCAGGCAGAGAGATAACGCTACAGGCAGGAAAGTCCCTCATTCCCTTTCAAAGTGCCATAACCCTGCTCTTCAACACATCTGGCCACAGCAAGCCTGTCTCCACCAGCCTTTAATCTTCCAAGGGCTGAGTCTCTGCGTAGGATGGGCATGCGAGTGTCAGCTGACGTTGAAATTCCACTTTGCTGGTTCCTTCTCTGATGGGCAGCCAGCAGAGATTGACTTTTCCTCAGTGGTCAGGATGACGGCAACCCAACTTCAGCTCTCCCTTAGGACTGGTATGCTGCGAACAATAGATGTGGAGACTCCTACTCATAGACTAGAGGGGATGGAGAAGACCTCCAGAGGTTACCTAGTCCATTACCATGATCTACTTCAGGATCAATGGTCTGTTATCACTTTCTGGCAGGTTTATCTTTAATGATTTTTAACAACTTAAATGAGAGACATCTTGTCCCCTTGATTTATATCTTGCTTTAAAGACTCCTTAGGTTGTTAGTTGTCTTTAAGCAACACAGGCCAACAAGACTCTCAATTCCATTATGGTGTCCTCTCAAGTTTTCAGTTTTGGAAGGATAGCAGGCTGATAGCTAGAAGTGCCTTGAGGCTGTGGAAAGTGTCAGCCAACTACCATGGATTGTGTCACAGAGGCATTGCATGAAAAGGTCAAAAACATGGTGAGAGTCTGCCAGGATCCCTGCAAAAACTTGGTGTAAATGAGTAAGCGGGTGTCTGCTATGGGGGTTTCCTGCCTGTGCTCTTGATTGAGGGACCTCAAAAGCATCAGTGGAGTTGAGGTTGCAGGTCTGAAGATGCACTCCCTGTCCTCAACTTCTGTCCTGTGCTGTGAGTTTGGATACAAGCACTGTCCCAGTGCTCCCAGTTCCTCCACTCCCAAGGCTTCCTCATGGTCTGGGAATGCTTCGAAACAAAGTGAGTGAGACACAGAGCAGGGAGCCCAGCAGGAAAGAGCGGAGAGGTTGGGATGGGCAGATGTAGATGTGATGCTCAGGGACACGGTTTAGTGGTGGACCTGGTGTTGCTGGGTTAGTGGTTGGACTCGATGGTCTTGAAAGTCTTTTCCAACCTGAAAGACTCTATGACTACATCAAATTAAAAAAAAAAAAATAATCCCCCAACCTGCATGACTTTTCCCTGATAATTTCACTCTTTTTGCCAACATTTAATGTCAATTCTCCCTCCAAGCCTGTTCATGAATCAAACTCTGCAAACAAACCCGATGCCTTTTGAGCAGTCCTTCTGGAGGAAGAAAATCTGATTAAACTCATCCCCACCCACAACCACACGGGTGTGCAGGCCATTTCTTTTCCCTCGTGAAAAGTCAGTAATCTTTTGTGGATGAAATTACATCTCCGTTGAACTCTGTGAAGCGAGCCACGGGTCTTCAGTTTTTGAGCCTCTTGACTAACCACCAAAGTCACAGCAGCTGCTTGCAAAGGAAAAGGACTGAGCGAGCCAGGAGAAAGAAAATGAGACAAATCTTTTTAAGAATTGCTCCATGCCTGGGGACTTTCATAAGCACAAAGAAGAGTCATGAGAGGGGGGAAAAGAAGAAAAAAAGAAGAAAAAAGAACCAGCCAAACTTTCTGTAGCCACCGAACTCTATTTTTTTTTGGCTGCTCAGCACCGTTCCCAGAGGTTTGGCAGTCCTGAAAGCCTATGAAATATTGTGTACGGACAAATACCACATCGTTGTCAAAACAAGAGTGTGAGCAGGGAGGGGCACGAGGTGGGTGCTGGAGCAATAACCCCAGGGGTGATGCTAAAGGCTGTGAGTGTACGTGTGCACGTAGGGGAGGGCAGTCAATGTCCGCCTACACCGCTGGGGTCTAACCTGTACTTATCTCTTCTGTACATGTCAATATTCAAACATATCCATGAATAAAGCACACATGCATTTTCCTGACCCCTTTGCTCCCGTCCGTATCCACTTGACCAGCCTGGTGCTGAGCTCACCAGTCCCAGGCTATATGGGCAGTTGTAAGAAATTGGGGGGATGTTTTTGGAAGTTGAGGTTTCGTCAGATGATCTTCTGCCTCCCAGGAAGGAGGGGCAGCAGGTGAAAAACCAATGGAGAGACATGGAAGGGAACAAGGACCCAAGCTAATCCTGGAGCTGCTTGCGCTGCATGAGGCGGTGACACGTGCCAAGATTTGGAAGCGATATGGGGAGGATTTAGCTCAAAGCTGGCACCAGTATAGGAGAAGGGTGGCATCGCAAGATATAGCAAGGATGGGAATAATTGCACCCATAGTCAGCGACACGTAGAGCTGCTAGCTGCTGAGATGTCACCACGTAACCTGGGTGGGTGGAAATAATAGGGGGCAGCCAGTGCTGCATCCTCCCACGGAGCACAGGAGGAGGGGAGAGGGATGATGAGGAGGATGGAGGTTCATGCCAGTCAGGGGGACTTCTGTTCATGCCACGAACATCTGTGAGTTATTTTTGGCACCTTTAAAAAAAAAAAAAAAAGGAAAAAAAAACCACAGGGAAATTGATTAGAGGCAACTTGAACGCTTTCTTGCCAATTCTGGGTGAAAAAAAATAAATCTAGAAAACAAATGTATATAAAATTTATATACTGAGGTCAAACTCTGGAATGTTGCACCTTTTCTTCCTGAAAAAAATCACATTTGTCTTCATGCCTGCATGAAGCAGCTGAGAGAGGAAGCAGAGCCCAAGGGTTTGGGCCAGACTCGGGACCCTCGTCGAGGCCGTTTTGTTCCCCACACTACGTGGGCTGCTTCAGTGCCTGGGGTTTTGCCGAGAAAAAGAAAATTTCCTGGTAAAGTTCCAGCTGGTTGAACCTGAAATGTGCTGTGAAAACATCGCAGGTTTGATGTATTTTCCCTGCTTCTTGGCAGGCGGCCGCTCGCCCGAGGGCGGAACCAAAAAAACATGGTAGGGGATGGTCTGGGGCCAAATGGGGGTCCAGGGTGATGAGGGGGGGTGCCAGCAGCTGCTGGGTTTCAGAGGGGACTTGGCCTTGAAGAAGACCTTTGCTATGAGGACAGGCTGAGAGAGTTGGGGCTGTTCAGGCTGGAGAAGAGAAGACTCCAACAGAGGAGGCCTTAGAGCGGCCTCCCCGGGCTTAAAGGGGACAGAGGAGAGATGGGGAGGGGCTCTTGGGTAGGGAGTGTAGGGATGGGACAAGGGGGAATGGGTTCAAACTGAAAGAGGGGAGATTTAGATTAGTTACAAGGTAGAAATTCTTCACCATGAGGGTGGTGAGACCCTGGGCCAGGTTGCCCAGAGAAGTTGTGGATGCCTCATTCCTGGAGGTGCCCAAGGCCAGGTTGGACGGGGCTTGGAACAACCCGGGCTGGTGGGAGGGGTCCCTGCTCAGGGCAGGGGATTAGAACGAGATGATCTCTAAGGTCCCTTCCAGCCCAAATCATTTGATGATTCTGAGACCTCAGGACACCCATGGCCACAGGGTCTGTCCTTGCTCCTGAGGGCTACACATGGGGACAGCGTGTGCTGGTTTGATTGATACAGCTGGACAGGGGGCTGGGACATCTTATCTAGACCAGAGTTTTCCCAAGAAAAGTTGGACCAGATGATCCTTGAAGGTCCCTTCCAACCTGTTATTCTATGATTTTATTACATGGGGCCAAGCATGGGGCTGGTTAGGGCATCCCTGTTTTGGGTCGTAGCAACTGGTTTCAAGCAAGCCTGGAGATCAGCCTAAATTTATGGTGAAGAGATTTTGAAGCAGGAGTGCCACTAATAGAATTAGAGAATAGACTCATAGGATGTGTTGGGCTGGAAGGGACCTTTAAAGGTCATCCAATCCAACCTCCCTGCAGTGAGCAGGGACGTCTTTAACTAAATAGCTAGAGGGGGTTTTGCTTGACCCTCAATTCTATCACATCTTCAGGTCTGTGCCCACAACAAAACGAAGCCCCATTCCCTGCTCTGACCAGGGACATCAGAAAGGGACAGATGCTGAAACAAGAGCAGGTGAAGTGATCTTCCCCAATTTCCAAAAGGAAAAGGAAAAGTCCTACGACCTCTGAAGACCCCAGGACAGAAATGAGCTCGGGGCATCGCTGGAGGAGGAATCTGCAGGCAGGACCTAATGGGGACCATCGATCCTCTGTCACGCTGCGACCGCAGGTGCAGCCCTAGTGAATCCCTGCAGCCAATGTACGACCGCTGCGAGGGGAAGCAGAAACAACAATTTACCATCAGTTATCTCCATGCAAACAGTGCTAATGTGCTGATAGGGGTGGACGCATCTCGCTTCGGTTATTAAAATGTTGTCTTCCCCTGCTGAGCACGGAAGCGGCAGCTGCAAGGGAAGAGCTGCAGAATCAGCACTGACATGAAAAATGTTCAAAGCGCTGTTTTTTTAAATGTTTTTCTTTCTTATTTTTTTTTTTCTTAAGTGGAAAATGATGTCTGGTAGGAGCAGGGTTCCCAGGGAATGTGTCAATGGAAATACTGCTGGAGGAATTACTGTTGGAGGCACGTGGTGGCTGCAGAATGGACAGCAGAGATGATAAAAGAGTCGGCGAGATGCTGGTGGGACCGATGGGAGAAACAAGGAGACCAGAGTTATCTCCATGCTCTGCTTTAATTCCCCCCCCATGACGATGCTTTGTGATCAGCTGTCACAATCCAGACCTCCCCACTAAACCTCCACTTCGAGCAGCATAGATGTAGATGAGATGTTAGGAAGAAGTTTGTACAATGAGGGTGGTGAAACACCGGCACAGGTTGCCCAGAGAGGTGGTGGAGGCCCCATCCCTGGAGACCTTCAAGGTCAGGCTGGATGGGGCTCTGAGCAACCTGATCTGGTTCAAGATGTCCCTGCTCACTGCAGGGGGTTGGACTCGATGACCTTTAAAGGTCCCCTCCAGCCCAATGCATCTTATGATTCTAAATTCAAGGGTCAGCATGGGGATCAGGAGAGATTAAGTCCCACCATCTCATGGCATCTCTGGTCACCACTGGTGGGGTGAGATCAGAAAGAGCTCTGGTCTTGCAGGCTGTGGGCTCATGGAGCTGCACCCCGGGCTTCTCACCAGCAGCAGGGCAATCCAGAGGAGCAAGTTGTTATCCTTCCTGTTAAAGCCAGAGTGGCCAGAGGCACTTTTCACAGTTTTTTTTTTCTGATTTTTTTGGGGGGTTTTTGCTAAATTCCTGCAGATGTGGCATCTGGGAGATGCATGAGAAGGTCTGAGTGAGGACCCAGGAACACAGAGAAGTGGAGGAGGAAGGAAAGGTCTGAAGGTGAACTGTCAGATATTGCTCTTTTGTCTGGGGGAAGATTTCACCTCCCTTGAGACATCCCTAGTGCAGGTCTCTAAACTCGAGCTTGTTGCTAAGTCTCTGGATTCACCGAGGAGAAAAAAGCCCTCCAAGGGCATCATGGACCTGACCTCAGTGTTGGCCATAAGGTGATCACCAGCGCCCCAGAATCATGCGACCGAGGGTGCTGGGGCTGTCTGTGTGGCACACACAGTTTGGGAAGGTGCTGCTCTTCCCAGTCAACCCTGCGGTGGGGAATGCTGGGAGCTCAGCCCATCTCTAGCTGGTGGTGACACCTGGGTCCTGAAGTACCACCACCAGCCCATAAACACATCAGAAGGTCCCATCAGTCAGGTTATTAAAAGATCTCCCCCCAGCTACTTTGCCTTGCGCCTCTGAAAATGTCTGTTTTCATTCTGTCACTCAATTTCCCGCTTCGTTGCTACTTAATTAGTTCAGAAACCAAACCCCCCAAGGAGAAACACAAGAAATTCTGCAAATTGCCTTTTCCAAAATGGCAACCTGTACTAGCTGTGGAGCTCTGGCTTATCTGTACAGCTTTTTTTTTTTTTTTCCTCCCTTTTCCCCCATTAGTGGGAAAAAAAGCGCAAATGTTTGCATTTCCGCTGTACCAACCAATGATTTTACTACCAACCAGTGACGTGTGACCCACCCACGAGTCGCCCCAAATCCGTCTTTTACTTGATTTAAGAGGAACACCATCCAATCCAACCCGATGTCCAGGCTTTCTGTAGGATGATTGAGATAAATTGGTTGTTTTTTACGAAGATGTAACGTTGCCTTTAGGGATGCTGGTATTTAAGTGGATATTTAAGTCCTGTGGAAAGAAGAGCTGCATGGCCAACACCTCTCTGGTTCCTCACCCAACTGTGTTCATTAATGACACAGCAAAGAGCATCATCCTGGACATATGCAGAGCCTTGGAGAGCCTCCACGCTCTCTCCCATTCCTTCCCTGCAAACCTCTTTTCTTTGCTATAACACAAGAAGAAAAATCAGAGCGGGGATGAAAATGCGTCCCTGGAAGTCCACGTTTTACCCTACTGCCCAAAATGAGTTTAAAGTAGCTTTAAAACCACGACCTCCTGCCTGCTTCATTTCATGCCTGGTCACACCACGCTGTGCTTTTAGACCAGCTCGGCTCAGCAGCAATGTCTGAGAATTGGGCTTTGGCATCCAAGTTCGATGCCAAGGGATGGAGGAGCACGATGGTCTTAGAGGAGATGTCGGCGACTGAAACATTCATGGTTGATAAATGTCAGGTTCAACCTCACTTCTTCTCAGCCAGTGCTTAACTGCGAAGAGCGGCGTCTCACGCCTTGGCAGGGATGATTTCTGGATGCTGGGTGCGCTCCACGCGGGCTTCCAAGGGGTGAGCGAGGAGAATCATAGAATCATAGAATGTCAGGGATTGGAAGGGGCCTCGAAAGATCATCCAGTCCAATCCACCTGCCAGAGCAGGAACGCCTCGATAATGCTACACAGGAACGTGTCCAGGCAGGTCTTGAATGTCTCCAGAGAAGGAGACTCCACAACCTCTCTGGGCAGCCTGGGCCAGGGCTCCGTCACCCTCACTGAGAAGAAGTTTCTTCTCGAGTTTAAGCGGAACCTCTTATGTTCCAGTTTCAGCCCATTACCCCTTGTCCTATCAGTGGTTGTCACCGAGAAGTTACCCCCCAGCTTCTCTCTGCTTGCTTTTGTGTGCATCCGAAACACCATTCGGCACCACCGCTTGGTCAGGCTGCAAAACTATCAGCAAAACTCTTGGGATGTCCAGGGAGGTCCGATTTTTCTCTTCTCGCTCAAAGGAAGGAGCAGTTTAGCGGAAAAACCAGCAGCGCGAGTGAGAAAGGGAAGAGGCTGAGATTTTCTACGTCTGTTAGGCTTATCTGAACCCTCAGCGAAGAAACTGTTGGGACAGGAAGAGTCACCAAATGAAATAAAGAGCAGCTGCACGACGGCGGCAAAGACTGGTGACGCCAGCGTTGAGGAGGTTGGAGCAAAGAACTTCCTTCTCCATCCCAGACCATCCCAAATGACCTTTTCCTTTACGATGAAGACTTCAAGATCTTTTACGGATGCTTTTCCTCTTCTATTACCCTTCAGTGACAGCTGGGTTGGAGGACACGACCTCTTCTTTCTACTCCCAAAATTCTGGCACAGGGTGGACAAGTCCTGCTCGTGGAGACACAAACTCCTCGAGATCCACCACCCTGGTAGAAACACCTTCACGCCAAGTAGGGGCTCCTGAAAAAACCTCTGGAGTTATTTCTCCACCCTACTTCAAGAAAGGGAGGTAAAAAAAAAAAAGAAAAAGCAAAAAAAAAATTTAACCAGATCATCTACTTTTTATTTCAGAGGAAAGATTGGCATTATTTACTTTTTATTTATATACATGTACTTCACATTTGTATTTAAAATGCACAGACTTCCCAGTAATTTTCTCGTTCCTGCTTTAAATTAGCTGTTATTTTACAATACAAAAAATTATACCAAAACCTGCAGTCCTAAATGTGTGTATGTATAACACCCACAGTCCCCAGCAATGAAATAGTTTACAATACTTGCTCATATTTACATATGAATGCAATAAACGCTAAATTATACATATTAACAAACTAAGCTCAAGTCTGGACATGGATAAGGATCGTAAATAATTACAGAACAAGGAAAAAAAATAATCTGAAAGAATTAATTCAAGGATCTTAGTGTAAAGAACATTTATTGTGCACAAATTTCAGAGTAATATAAAACTCTATTTTTATTTTCTTTTCGCTTTTTTTTTTAAAAAAAAAAAAAAAAAAGAAATTTGGGCTGACATATGTTACAGTCCTCCAAAATAACAATGGACTGACATTAGGTTAAACTCCACCATTCCAATTTTTTTTCTTCTTCTTTCTTCTGGGGAGGTTTGTGGAGTCAAAGATAAATGTAGAGGCAATGCCTAAAGAACTACAGTACCTGGAAGACGCACAAAAATAGCCCGTGTGTAGCAGAACAAAGTCATAAACTGAACAAAATCTGCCCCGACGAAGGAAAAAATAGCATATACACATTGTTGTGGCACTCCTAGTGCGGGAAACTCAACTTATTTCAGCTGCTACCAACAGAAAAATAGTGAATTCGATTAAAATCGCCACGGACGCGTCCGACGCCGAGACACCTTCCCTTCGCTCCCGCCCCTCTTCCCCTCCCAATCTCTGCTCCCATCCTGCTCCTGCAGCTCAGGAGGTTATGAAAACCCTGACTCCCCCTTCCCCACATGAGGAGAAAAAGGAGAAATGGGGGGGAAAAAAAAAAAAAAGCAATCCAACAGCTTGCTGTGGGTTGGATGGAGGAGTTTTTAACGAGTTGCTCGCGGCACATAGGGCTCGTTTTTTGCTTTCTCGCAAGCTCGGTGCTGGCAAAGCCCCTTCCGAGGGAGCTGAGGCTCCATCCCAGAGTCAGGGTCTTGTGGAAAAGGGGGAAAATTTGTTTTTTTAAAAGAAAAAGGAGCAGCTGCCAACATTGGGAGGATCAAAGGACAGGGAATCTGGCTCGTCCCCCCAGCACGGGACATCCAGTGGGTTGTGGGAAAAGCCCGATGTTTTCTTTCGAGCATCTCAAGGGTTTTTCAGCCAAAGCTCGTTTTGGCTTAGCGAGGGTCACGCAAGTCGAGGCGTTGCTTTAAAACCACACTATGAACCCGGTGATGATGTGGTTTTGGTAAACAGCTACCGCAGAGAAAACGACGTTGTCGAGTAACATTTAGCCCACAAGCTACCCCTAAGGAAGCGCGTGGCGGTCAACGGGGGCTGTCATGCTTTTATGGTACCGAACTGGCCAATTTTGGCACATTAAATGCTACCACTTCATGCTACTCACAGGCATTACCCCATCGCCTAGAGCTCCGGATCTGGCAAGTTCAACGCGGCGCATTTAAAGCCCGAGGAGAGCGGCGACAACTCCAAAGTTGTGTCCTGTCAACCAATCTCCTTGAAGCCAACACCTCGACCCACACCGTGGCAGGGTGTCCTCTCACTACAACGGGCCAGAGAAAATCCCGGGCTAAAAAGAATGGAAAAGGAATGGGGAAAAAAGCAAAAAAAAGGAATTTTTCCATTCCAAAAGGAATGGAAAAAGAAATATTGTTTGGAGATCCAATGGCACTGTTGCTTTCTAGAATAAAAGGACTCCGACGTTTCTGATTTTTTATTATTTTTTTTTTTAAAGGTTACGCTCAAAGAATGAAAACGTTCTCAGGGCTGAGACCTTGGATGCTGAATTTCTGCCAATTACGAACGCTTGAAAATAGTGATTTTGAATGGAAATCACTGGCACAATCTTAATAGTAGAGGCTTAAACTGCTGACTTAATGTTCCCAAGTAATGACTACTTTAAGTACATTTATTACTTCTCTTCAAGCACTGTTTTTTTTTCCCCCCTTTCAAATGGAAGAGCCATATTTTACTTTGCTCACACATTTAAGTGAAACGTATTTGAATACCTAAAAGTCAAGTTATGCCTCCCTGCTTTGTACCACAAGATATCACAAATATTGTTTGATGTTTCTTTAAAGCTCCGGAAAGTTATCTAATACTCATCATACGAAGAAGTTATTAAGACAAAACTCATACATCATTTAAAACGCATCAAAAATACATTCAATATATTTTTTTTTCTGGTTTATATACACTTTAAATCTTTCAATGTTCTGCACGCTACTGTATAGTTTATGTACAAGTGCAAAATCCGTGTTGTCGTTTTTCATTTATTTACAGATTCTCCCATGAAATAACGTCGCTCTTTCCCCCCACTCCATCCTCACCTCCCAAAGAAATAAACCCTCAAACTTTTGATATCGCCCTGGTGACCAACCACCCATCCATTCCCCTCTTCTTTTTTCTCATCCCTCCCTCCCTTTTTCTTTTTTCTTTTCTCTCTGTTTTTACCTTGAAGTTGGGATGAAACTGTTGGCAGCAGAGGTATGTATGAGAGTTCTCTTTTTCCCTCATCAGTATGAAGACGCAGAGCACAGCTACATCCTAAAGCAGCCGTTTCGTTTTATTTGGATAAATTGTTCCCCTATTTACATCTTTTTTTGGTTCTGCTAAACATCAAAGTTTGACCATTTTTTCGCTCGTCTTTCCAGGATCTGACATTAACTCTGTGGCTACAACTTCTGGGCATCGTAAGATTTTGAGACTGGACAACCCAGCTTTCTGGGTGAGGGGGGAGCGGGGGGAAAAAAAAAAAAACCCACAAAAAATACATTTACGTCTTTTTGTTAACGTAAAAATATACCAGCGCTCCAGGTCTGTCATTCCAAAAGCCATTTCCATTCAGGAAAACCTAAATGACAACTTTTAAGCACCGGCTTAAGCCCTGAATATGGAGATGGAAGCACACGAGCTTTCTCCGTCGGGGTTGGCCGTTCTCCTCCCAAAGAAGCGTTGGAGAAGCAAGAAGGAGACATCTCGGAACATGAGAATGTGCATCTCGACTGGAAACACGTCCAGTAATCACTGGGGAGGGATTTTAGTCTGGTGTTAGTTCTCTAGTTCAGGTTAACCCTACACACACAGGAAGCTTAGAGAGGTAACTTTCAGGAGATGAATCTGTCTGAGGTAATCCGTGCATCAGTTAGAACTGAAATCGCCTAAATCCCTTCATTCTCAACGCTCATCCCTTTCCCTCCCATAACTTCTTTACCCCAGAGGGCATTTAAACTTCTAGTTTAGAAATGGATGCATTTTTAATATATATATATACACACACACACACAGACATATATATATATATATATATAAAAAAATGCATTTTTTCCACAATATTTTTTTCTGCAGTCCTGTTTTCTTCGTTAAACGACACATTAAATCAGAATTATCACCCACCACAGTCTTTTAAACCAGCAAGCCATCCCCTCCATCACTGCTGTCCGGACACGCACAGCAATTCACGACTTTATTGCGATGCCGCCAAAGAGTTTCTTCGAAATACATGATTTTTTAAAAAAAAAAAAAACACCAAAAAAATCAACAGTAAAAAAAAAAAAAACCAAACCCAACAAACCCAAATGAGTGGCTGATATGTGGTCAATCACCAAAACATGCGCAGAAAAAGATGCAGTGACTTGGGTTTCATTTTGGGAACGGGTGCTACCTGGCCAAGAGATTCGAGAGCACGTTCCTTCCGTTTGTTACTCCTCCGTTTTGCAAATATCAGATGTCCTCACCAGAAACGGGCAGCTCGGTGACCTGAGCGACACCCCACTTAATTAAGCAACAATCACACGCCTCGTTTGGCGTCTTGGCGTTAACGTCTTGCCACCAGCTCCATCCCAACCTGGCGTTCCAGAACCCCGTTCCAGAACGAACGCACAGGCTGACGGCTCGAGTCCAACCTTGACCTTTCAAAACACAAACCCAACTAGTCGAGAGCGCTTCGGGTGGTTTGAGACATCCCCCAAAAGCCAAGACTGCTGCTTGCAGGTCCCTTCCTTTCCCCAACGAGCCACCACCTCCTAAGAGAGTTCAACCCCAAGGGGAAACATCAGGAACTCATCACGTAGAACTCAAACCTGTGGCCAAACAAAACTGCTTTGCTCGCTTTTTTATTTAAAGGTCTTTTTTTTTTTCCCTTCATCCTCAAACGATCTGGGACCTGGAGTGTTGCTTTTTACACCCTGGAAGGAGACGGAGTAAATCCGCCCCTGAGCACAGCTCAGCTCTCATCCAGAAGAATGGCAGGAGGGAAGAGGGGAGGGAAAGAGGGAAACAGGGAGAGAAAATCAGAAGAAATGTAATGTATCTGACCTGGAACACAATCTTCTTCTATTAAAAATGCTGGTGAAACCAGGAGTTTTCTCATGAGATACTGAAACTCTGCTCTCCCTCCAGGTATTTCCATCTGGCCGAGTGGTTTGTTGGTCAGGAAAATGCCATTTTCCCCCCGACCGCACGTGATCTATTACAAAGAACACAGATCGCCTCGGGTGACTCTATATATACGTGTGGATACATACATTGCAAAGGGCTATAATTATGTCAAAAACCAAAGGCGTGTAGCAGTCTCCTCACTCCCTAGATCTGTTCGAGTCTAGGCACTTGTGTGTGGTGTACTCCGAGCAGGTTAAGACCACGTAAACGCCGAGTCCTTCACAAAAAAAAGCAACTTTCAACTTCTCCAGGTACCTCAATCAACCTCGAAACCATCCCAGCTTTTTGCATTTCTGCCGTTCCGGACCACGCCGCCGACAAAACCGCTGTGTCTGGAGTTCCACTTAAATAACGGGGGGGTTAAGCATGTCATAGTAAATGAAAACAAAGGATGAAGATGCTTTGGAGATTAATAGTAGTGTTTATGTGTTGAGAGCTGACACCTGTAAACACTGCATCTTTTTCTTTTTGTACAGTTTGATAAATACACGAACTACAAAGCACTTTCCATGTATAAACCTGAGTGTCATTCATATCGGACTACGGTTCTATTTACACTGACCGTGAACGGTGGCGATCGGATGTTACCGGACCTGCGAGAAAATCAATTTTTTTTTTACTTTAAACTTGAAGAAAAAAACAAAAAGGGAGCGATCTGAAGCCACGTGTCAGTAAAACTTAAGTGGAGCGGTTGTCAAAGAAAGCCAACTATCACGTAGATGAGAGAAAAAGTTGGGTTCAAGGGAAGTTGTGTTTTTTTTCTGAGTGCTTCTAGTCTCTCGCGACGCAACTTGGAAATCGTTCTCCTCTTCCTCCTCCTCGGTATCGCTTCTCCGTTTTGTTTAAAACCCTACAGAGTTTCTGATGTCCATGCATCAAATACAGGTTCCTGGCTGTGCAGGGGGCTGCTGTTTCCGATTTCGTATTGCACCCGATTTCTCTTTGTAGGCAATTGGCATCTGTTGTGAAATGTCCACCAGCGCGCTGGCCACCGCGAGACCTGGGGCGGCAAAGAGAGAACAGTCACGGCACAAAATAGTCACAGAGACAAATCCTGCCACCACCGCCGAGAAAAAAACCCTCCGAGCCACAAAAGGAATATCATTTTTATTTTTTTGGAGTTCTCAAAAAAAAAAAAAAAAAAAAGCGAACCAGAACAGCATTTTGGCTTAAGAGATTAAACTCTAGTGGCTATTCTGAAATAAGCTTTTAAATACTGCATGTTTTATTGAAAGCAACTGCAGCAGAAAAAGCTGGAAATATAAAGTGTGGGTATTATTGGATGTGAAACCCGTAATACTGAAGGGAGGTATCTTTCTCTGCACCAGCAGAGGTACTAGAAGAAAATCCTGACAGCACGTGTGCGTGGAGGTTTCGCTGCACTTCCCGGACATCCGTCATCTCTGCAGCCTCCTCCCGGCAGATCCACGGAGAAATCACCGCGGGGTCATCTCGGACTTAGCTCAACACAGCTCACGACCAAGCCACCCCATCTCACACCCGGCTGATGCTCTTTTTAAGATCTCCTGCTTCACCATGCTCACCGGGCACTGGAGAAACCACTGGCCAGACCAGTTGGTCAACGGCTCAGTTGGGACCATCCCAAGCACAAATACGGGCTGGGCGAGGAGTGGGTCGAGAACAGCCCTGAGGAGAAGGACTTGGGGATGTTGGTGGATGAAAAACTGAATACGAGGCAGCAATGTGAGCTCACAGCCCAGAAAGACAATCACATCCTGGGCTGCATCAAGAGAAGCGTGGCCAGCGGGGTGAGGGAGGAGATTCTGCCCCTCTGCTCTGCTCTGGAGACACCCCACCTGCAGTTCTGGGTCCAGCTCTGGGTTTCTCAACATAAAAAGGACCTGGAGCTGTGGGAGTGGGTCCAGAGGAGGCCACAAAGATGCTCAGGGGCTGGAGCAGCTCCCTGTGAGGACGGGCTGAGAGAGCTGGGGCTGTTCAGGCTGGAGAAGAGAAGAGGAGACCTTAGAGCAGCCTCCCCGGGCTTAAAGGGGGACACAGGAGAGCTGGGGAGGGGCTCTTGGGCAGGGAGTGTAGGGATGGGATGAGGGTTAATGAGTTCAAACTGAAAAAGTGCAGATTAGCTGTAAGGTAGAAATTCTTCCCCGTGAGGGTGGTGAGACCCTGGCCCAGGTTGCCCAGAGCAGCTGTGGCAGCCCCTCCCTGGCAGTGCCCAAGGCCAGGTTGGACGGGGCTTGGAGCGACCTTGGGCTGGTGGGAGGGGTCCCTGCCCAGGGCAGGGGGTTGGAACGAGATGATATTTAGAGGTCCCTTCCAACCCAAACCATTCTGTGATTCTACAAAACCCCGCTCAAATCAAAAACTGCCCAGGAGCTTATGTCTCAGTGCCCTGCAAGCAAGTTTAAGTGAAGAAGAGGCTGGGAACAAGGAATCCTGAAGGTGGATGGAGAAAATTTCATTGTCTACAGATGGTAAGAGAAGGTCACAGATGCTCTGAAAGGACTTGATGTCTCTATAGAAGCGGAGCTGGGAATGACGGGCAATAGGCTGGGAGGCCAGTTACTTTCACATGTAAGTACTGCAAACCTATTTGTACTAGATTCCCCCCTTTTCCCCCGCCAGAAATTAAAGTGTAATCCAAATACCAAATGCTCATTCATCAACCTGCCCAGGAAATCGAATCCAGCCTCAGGCTAGGGGTGAGCAGAGCCCAAGCTGGCTAGCTTAAAATAACCTGAGCATGTCTGCAGCTGTGATGCGGGCACCACAACTAGGATGGGATCAAGTCTGAAACCTATAAGGCTGGGGAAGCAGCTCGGCGTTAATCCCAAACCAGTGGAGATGATGCTGTTCCTCACCTGACTGTCCTGGTGGTGGTATACCCCCAAGTCCTCGAGGCAACCTCACGAAGACGGAGAGAACGGCTGCCTTGTTTCCAAAGCAGGGCTCCAGCGCTATTGGCTTTGGTACGGTCTGCAGCGAGGGAAGGAAGAGACGAAATCCAACGTTAGACAGTTTGTTCCAACCCGCCTCTTCCCCCAGCGTCGTCTTTTTTTTTTTTTTTCCCTTCAGATCATACAAGCTCCAGGGCATGAACCGCGTTTCTGCGCTTGGCAAACCTCCAGCGCGTAGCCAGCAAAGCGAAAACCCACGTCAGTAACAATCAAAACCCTAGTCGCTGCAAAAAAAATCGCATTTACTTAATAAAAACCCAGCTATTAAGAAGTCAAGCGCTACACAGGGCTTGTATTTCTTCCTAAATTCAATAACAAAGGAGCAGCTTACGATAACAAAAGGGTGTTTGTTTTCTTTTTTTCCCCCCTTCGAACCCGTCAGCAGGGTATCACGAACAGCAGCACGTCTGACCGCCGCGCCTTGGTGGCTCGACTTCTATTTCCAGCCTTAAACCCCATCTAACACCTCCAAGCACGCACAGCATCAACGCCGCAAAGAACAATTTACCCCCAAAACCGTTCTCTGTTTCACTGCCTTAAGTCGCAACTTTGTCTTTCGTTTCTCTTCTCTCCCCAAGGGTCACGTTTGTTTTCCAGTGGTCTTCTAAGACCACTCTGGATTCTGCTCTTGGGTAGCTGGTGGCCCTGGGAGCTGGAAGCGCTTTAGAAAGTTAAATGGGTTACAAACAAATTGTACTGTCCTTTCTTAAACAGAAGAGCGAGGGGACTGGATCCCTTGCCGACCCTCAACGTCCTTGAACGCCACCCTCCCAACTCCATTCTTGCAAAGATTTTTATTTCAACGACCAGCAGCCGATTTCAGCGCGTCGCTAAAAAGACAAAAAAGCAACAGCACAGCTCAGAAACTGAAATATGTTCTTATTGAGGTCCCACGCGACCAGCGTTATCGTGGGATGGCACAAGAGCAAGATGAAGATGCAAAGCCCTATCTAAGGAGACGTACAAGGGAGAGTCTTTCTTTTGTTCCACAGACGCCAAAAAAAAAAAAGCTCAGAAACTATTTTACCCGATAGGTTCAGTGCTTTCTGGTTTAGTATGGACAAATTCTACCCTGTTATTAATGAAATAATTATTGCTTTTTCCATTAGGCATTCAATCGTCCCGCTGTCCTTAAACGTTCAACAGAAACTCAATACAATGCAAGACATGGGAGTCAAACAATGCTATTAAATTACTGCTGCTCAATAAAAGAGAAAAGAGATGACAGCGAGCAAAATGGAACGTAAAACTGTTTTCGTATCTCATATTTACTGTAATGATTGCGACACGAATTTGTTAGTCTGTGCAAGGTAGATAAATACACGTTTTTACGGGCTCTAACGACGTAAGCTGCCTCCCGCCTGGTTCACGCCTGCAGATTTCCTCGTCTTCTCCCCACCGCTGGCAAAAAGATCAAACTCAAAATGATATTTTTCCCACAAAGCAACCAAGCACACCCTGGTGCTATAACCCACAGGCGACTTCATTTATCAGAGGTAACGGAGAGAGCACCGGGAAGGGAAACTGCAGAAATAAGAGTCCACGGGCTTCTGCGGAGGAGCAGGAGCCCCAAACTGGACCCAGCATTCCAGGGGTGGTCTCCCCAGGGCAGAGCAGAGGGGCAGGAGAACCTCCCCAGCCCTGCTGGACACACTTTTCTTGATGCCCCCCAGGACCCCATTGGCCTCTTGGCCACAAGGGCCCGTTGCTGTCCCAGGGACAACTCCCTGCCCACTGGGACTCCAAGGTCTCTCTCCACGGGGCTGCTTCCCAGCAGGACGTCCCCTCATCTGTGCTGGTGCCTGGTGCTATTCCTCCCCAGATGCAGGACTCTACACTTGTCCTTATTGAACTCCATGAGGTTCCCCTTTGGGGGGAAGAAAAGGATGAAGGAGCAGCTGAACAAGCCCAGAAGAGATTACCTTTTCTGATAACCTTTTGTCATGTATTTGCTTTTGACTCCTGGATTAATGGCCACGAAGATGCTCAGGGGCTGGAGCAGCTCCCTGTGAGGACAAGCTGAGAGAGCTGGGGCTGCTCAGGCTGGAGAAGAGAAGGGGAGACCTTAGAGCGGCTTCCCCGGGCTTAAAGGGGACAGAAGAGAGATGGAGGAGTGACTTCTTAGTAGGGCCTGTAGGACAAGAGGTAATGGCTTTAAACTAATAGAAAGTAGATTCAGATGAGATATAAGGAAGAAATGTTTCCTGAGGTTGGTGGAACATTGCAACCCGTTGATCAGAGAGGTGGCAGATCCTCCATCCCTTGAAACATTCAAGGGCAGGTTGGATGGGGCTCTGAGTAATGTGGTCTCACTGAAGATGTCCCTGCAGTAGGGTTGGACTGAATGACCTTTAAAGGTCCCTTCCAACCCAAACTACTCTATGACTCTAATAAAAAAAAAAACTTCTGCAACCCTTGTCCTTCCCCAACATGCGTTGTTCAGTGGATCTCCAATACACTCTGTACCATCACCTCTGAGAGACCCTTCCAGAGGCTCCCAGCTCCTGGATCTCACCACTTTGACACCAGAAACTTTCTTCTACCCTCAACTCTTTCCCACCTAAATTTATCCACCCATCTTCTGTGCCTTAACCCTCTCCTTGGGCTTTATCCTACTTCACATCTTGGCCTTCGCTTCGCTTATCTGAACAAATAACGCTTTGAATTCCTTCTCTGAAGACAAACATTCCCTTTTCCAGCTCTCCCAACAGCCTCCACACCTCTGCTGCTCTGCACCACGGGTGGCCTGAGAGGTGTTTCAGGTTTTGACAGAGCCTCCTAAATGGTATCAAAACCACCCTGATTCTCCTGCACATCACAGAACGATACAGAACAGCTGCTCATTATACAGCTCTCAGTCACAGAGCTGAAGGGACTTTGAGGGCAACCTAGCTCATCTCTCAGCCCCAAGCCAGACCCTTTCCTTTCCTCTGCCCTCTCCAACTAATGAAACCTGAGCACGCAGCAGAAACCCTTGTTACGAGTCCCTGCGGGCACGATCTTTCCCTTTCCATGGGATTTTTATTCCTCTCTTCAAGGTCACACGTTTTCCTCCTCTTTGCTCTCCTGATCCCACTTCTCCAAACCATGAGGTGCCACATGGTGGCACCATGGCTCAGGTGCCACAGGTGTTGGAAGCCCTCCAAGCAGGTGGCCAGTGCTGTCCCTCAGTGAGTGACAACAGACCCCTGCCACGCCGACACCCAAAATTCAGTGTTATTTCATGGGGATGAGTCTGAACCTTGTGCTGCAGTGGTTTTTTAATCTATTTCCTGCACCACGGATGGATGAGGGCAGAGGACAAACCTCTGAGCCTCCTTCCTTTCCTTGTCAACCTGCTCAGAGAAGCCGAGAATTAGCAAAAAATTGTTAATATTACACTGCGTGGGGAACTCTGTTTCTACTAACCACGCAAAGCAAGGAGGTTTACTCTCTATAATGATGCATCCAAAATCCGTCGGGCAGTTGCAAGCTAATTTGGAAGGATTTAAGCACAAAATCATCTAATCTCAATCTTTAAATGGAGGAAAATGGTCTGTTGTCCATCCAAACCGTTCTTCCCCGAGAGGAGCTGCAGTCAGCACCAGCAAATAAAGGATCGAGCCCTCCCAATTTATTTTTGGCAGCAGCAGTTCAGGCACCTGCGTTCTGAACTGTGACTCAGGCTGCAGCTCGTCTCCAAGCGCGCGCTCGCCAGGCCAGGAGACCAAGCGCAGCCCGATGCAATGACTCAGGCGCACCGAGTGCTGGCAATGTCAAATTTGAGACGAGCAGGAGGTCAGCCAGGAGGGAAGGGGATGTTGTGTCCTCTGCGAGATCCAGAGCAACCCGCCAGTGGAGCCCAAGGACTGCGTTGTGCCAAGGCGGGTAATTCAACCAGCAGCTTCATGGCTGGCTTGATGGTGGATCTCGCCCTCCGCTGGCCTTGCCGTGAGCCTGCTCGGGGTACAAAGCAGCTCGGGAGATGTTGGCTGACTCCACTGAGTCGAATTTTCACGGGGAGACCAAAGAAGAGCTCGTGTCTCCTTTCCTTTTGCACCTCTGCATATCTGCCTCCCCCGTGGTTTCTGAATGGAGATCCCAAGTTGCTCTTCTGAAAAGGTTTGGAGAGGACTTAGGAACCAGAGATCAGCCCTAAATGTCTGTGCTTCAGTCTGACAGGTGGGTTTTAATGGTCCACTTAAAAAAATTTTTAAAAAAAATACGTAGATCTCCAAACTTCGTATCGCCTTCCATCAGACGGTTAAAGCCAGCCTCTGCCAGAGACTTTAATTTAAGAGTGTTTTGATAAACTCATTGTTGGATTATAGAAGCAATTCCTTTTTATTGAAGGCTTAATGGCACAATAAAGTAGGTATTATTCAAATCTATGCAAATAAGGCGCATCCCTCAGACACTTGGCACACGATGAGTGAACGGCAGAGACCCACAGCGGGAGCGGGGCACGGCGGGGAGACGAAGCCCAGCTGCTGGAGTGGGTGGATGAAGACCACAGGGGACCTCACTTTTGGTGGTGGGTCAAGCTATATGAGCCAAATTGCCACCCGAGAACCCATCAGACAGGAGCCCCATCCTTGAGAAAACAGTCTGGCCAGCCAAGGGGCACTGCAGCAGTAAAAAACGTGTGGCTGTAAGGCTCTCTGCCTTCTGGCTGCCACCAGGATGGATGGAGGTCAAGGAAGGGGACACTGTGCTGCCCAGGATGTATCTGTGCAGTGAACAGATAACTGCAGCTGGCCTGCCCTTCCCTAAAGCTTCTTCTTGTCCTCCAAGTAATATTGTGACTGCGCTGGAGTGAGAAGCTTGCGCAGCTGATCACAGAATGGTTTGGGTTGGAAGGGACTTCTAAAGGGCGTCTAGTCCAGCCCCCTGCAGTGAGTAGGGACATCTTTAACCAGATCAGGTTGCTCAGAGCCTTGTCCAACCTGAGCCTGAATGTCCCCAGAGGTGGGACTTCTCCCACATCTCTGGGCAACCTGTGCCAAAGTCTCCCCACCCTCATGATAAGAAACTTCTTCCTAATATCTCGTCTGAATCAACCTTCTTTCAGCTTAAAACCATCACCCCTCATCTTGTCAGCACCTTTCTAAAAAGATTGCCCCCAGCTTTCTTGCAGCATTTGAACTTTTAAGTATTGAAAAGCTGCTCTACGGTCTCCACTTTCTCTCCTTCTCTTCTCCAGGCTGAACCGCCCCAACTCTCTCTCAGCCTGTCCTCACAGGGAGCTGCTCCAGCCCCTGGGCATCCTCTGGACGCACTCCAACAGGTCCTTGTCCTTCTTGGTGGTGGAGTCCCCATCCCTGGAGGGGTTTAAAGGTCGTTGAGATGTGGGGTTGGGAGACATGGGTTAGGGGTGAGCTTTGTAGTGTAGGGTTAATGGTTGGACTCGATGATCCCAAGGGGCTTTTCCAACCTGAAGGATTCTATGATTCTATGATTTTTGGGTTGGGGGCTCCAGAACTGGACACTGAACCCCAGGTTGGGCCTCACCAGAGCAGAGTAGGGAGGGAGAACCACCTGCCTTGACCCGCTGGTCACAAATAGCCCAAACCGTTCTCCTGCAATGGACTTTGACTGCTCCCCTACACCAGCAAAGCCACGATCAACGGGAATGGAAAAAAAATCCACAACGACTAGGACTCAGGGTGGTGCAAACGTCAAACGAAGACCAACAAACCAGCAAAGCCCTCTCAGCTGGACACACTGGTTTGACCGTGCTTTGCCAGGCAACGCGCCGTCAGGGAGGTGGACTGCAACGTTCTGGGGAACAGCGACTGCCCTGTTTTTGAATGAAAATATCAAGTTAATGTGACGCAGGTCCCTCGTTCCTGGACGCAGGGAAATCTGTCCTCAGCTGTTTTCCACAGATGACTTTACCGGCCAAAACCAGCACTAAAAAGCCAAGAAACTGTAGTTGCGTGTGAGTTTTGATGTGTACTTAATATGGGTGAAGCTTAAACAATTATAGATGCTAAAAGCAGTAAGAGACCTACTAGGTCATGTAATTAGCCCGCCTTCTCCGGCAGATTTTCTACACAAACAGGGCATTTTCCAGGATTTTTCCTGGGCTATTCTTAAGTGACCCAGGTGCGGAGCGTTCCACCAGTTCCCCTGGGAGACAATTTCACAGCCAAACGCTTTCTGCAATCAAGTTGAATTGCACGACGCCTCAACCTAAACACTTCCTTTTTTTTATTTCACCTCATTATTTCTATTTACGCTGCTTATATTCGACAAATTCGAAAGGTTAATCATGTGTCACATAAAGCTAATGGCTAGAACAATAAATATTCTGTGCAATTTAAAAAACACAGCATCAATTTTGTTTAGGGTCTGTAATACGCTGTCAGCGTATTGCTTTTCAAAATGTATTAAAAAAAAAAATATTGCGGAGATTTTTTTTTTCCTTAACAAGAAAACGTGTTTCTGTGGTTTGATCAAATAACTCTGACATGGTTTTCAATTTCCACTAAGGAAATTAAGATAAAGGAAAAAATCTTATGGTGGGGAAGTAGAAGAGGAACATTACTGAAACAGGTTGACTTTATTATTTGATTCCACTTCTTCAGATGGTTTCACTCGGTAGGAAAAGGGTCAAATTCCACTTGCAAGTTTTTAAATTGCGCCATTAAAAGCTGACTGAACATTTGTAAAACAAGTTACAAGCAATTTTCCATTAAAAAACCCAATATCGAGTTTTAAAAATCATATTCTCAGGGTAATTTGTACGCCCTCCAAGATAGAGATGAATGAACTTCCAGCAATAATTTGCAGCAAATGAGTCTGGATTAAAAATTTACATTTACCTCATCGCCGGTACCTACCTCCGTAGCGACAGAGGGGCTGCGGAAAGAACTGGCTCATGACTCAGGCCCCGACGCTGCGTGTGAGAAACTAAATAAAAATCATACTCAAACCCCTAGATGAACGCTACGGGTCTGAAATCGAAAATACGGATCCCGAGGTACCAATAACTGGGAGCACACGCGCAAAAATAAAGCCTCCACGGGGCACCGAGTTCGCTCCCGACGCATTTAACAACCTCTTTCTATTTCAGAAGCGCATGGTGTCAATCCGGCGAAACACGAGCTCGCGGCGAAGGGGAGGGTTTTCGCTAGGGCGAGCTTCTGTTTCAGAAGCGGTCACCCTGAAATGACAAAATCTCATGTCACAGCTCAGAGCGTCGCAGCTCACGGAAGGCAAAAGTCGCTTTTCTTCTTCAATTCCCTGCTGCTGCCCCGGGGAGGAGATGGGATGGCCAACGCCATGGGTGGCAAAACTGGGCAAAATATATCACAGTATCACAGTTTGCTAGGGATTGGAAGAGACCTCAAAAGATCATCTGGTCCAATCCCCCTGCCAGAGCAGGAACACGCAGATGATGTTACACAGGAACGTGTCCAGGTGAGTTTTGAATGTTTCCAGAGAAGGAGACTCCACAACCTCCCTGGGCAGCCTGGGCCAGGGCTCTGTCATCCTCACTGACAAGAAGTTTCTTCTCATATTTTTATGGAACCTCCTGTGTTCCAGCTTCCGCCCATTGCCCCTTGTCCTGTCAGTGGACGCCGCTGAAAAGAGCCTGGCTCCATCCCCCTGACACTCCCCCTTGACATATTTATAACCATGAATGAGGTCACCCCTCAGCCTCCTCTTCTCCAAGCTAAAGAGCCCCAGCTCCTTCAGCCTTTCCTCACCAGGGAGATGTTCCACTCCCTCCATCATCCCAGTTGCCCTGTGCTGGACTCTCTCCAGCAGTTCCCTGTTCTTCTTGAGCTGAGGGGCCCAGAACTGGACACAATATTCCAGATGTGGCCTCCCCAGGGCAGAGCAGAGGGGCAGGAGGACCTCTCTCGACCTACTGGCTACTCCCCTTCTAACACATCCCAGGATGCCCTTGGCCTTCTTGCCCACGAGGGCACACTGCTGGCTCATGGCCATCCTGCTGCCCACCAGCACCCCCAGGTCCCTTTCCCCTGTGCTGCTCTCTAACAGGTTGTTCCCCAACCTATACTGGAACCTGGGGTTGTTCCTGCCCAGATGTAGGACCCTACACTATATATATCTATATATCTATATATATGCATATATCTGGCCAGCAGTGGATATTTATTTGCATTTTGTACGGGTGAAGCTGCAGGATTTTTCTGGTTCTTTCTGACCACTTGGCTGGTTTTTGCACCTGAAAAAAAGTTTAAAAAACCCCCACAAAACCTCAACGAAATAAGACAGCTGGATGAACCGCCAACACAGAACACACAGAACAACTACTTGGCACAAAGGAATGCAAATAGGTCCCCGATAAATGTTTTGAGAAGCTGTTATTAGTACTTCAATCAGAAGAGACACTTGTTTGCACTAGAGGGAAGAAAAAGCTTAAAAGAACCCTCTTCTTGTGCTCTCCTTCCTCTCCCTCCAGCAAATTCCACCTTATCAGCTCAAATCGGGGTCCGTCCTGCTGAAAAATTTACAGTCTTCAAATGTAAAGCCTGGCTAAATCTCAATTATCAGCCAAATATTCCCTTAATGCAAGGCAGGCTTAACAGATGCCTCCGCTGATCTCACGATAGCTCCCTTCCAAATATTTACATTCCGCGTTACAGCATGGAAGTGGTAAAAGTTTCTTTCTCCCCGCCTCGAGTCCCTCATTCCGCAAGAGAAAATCAAAACGAGATATCCCGGTACTAGTTAACTGGAAATAATTCATTAGGCGAAGGTTTTATCAGGTGTTTTTGTTGTCGCTGCGGCTCAAAGCGATCCGAGCGCGGGTAAATCCGTTTCACACAGCCCGGCTGCCCGAGATAACGCTTCCCTCTTCTTACCGCTGGCAACTCCACCTTCAAAGGGGAGCACGCCCTTTCCCAGGAATTAGAAAGCGGGCCAGGACCAGCGGAATTAAGACCAGAAATAGAAAAAGTAAAAGCCAGGACGTCGCTTCTCGTCGGTCCCCCGACAGCCCTCGCCGTCAGCCGCACGTCTCCCCGAGCGGAGAAGCTTTTGCTAAAGAGTAGGAGAGGCTGACGGGCTTTGAACACCTTAGCATGGAGGTGAGGAAAAGCTCTTGCAAACCCCCAGAAATCCCACGTTCGAAATGGAATCGCGCTTCAAAAACGCAAGCTGGGGAGCCTCAGAGAGGTCGGGTGAAATAAAGCCCGTCCCGAAGGCTCCACCAACTGCCCAAGCAGATCAAGAGTATTCAGTTCATGTCTCCTCCCTCTCAATTTCATCCCCTTCCTCCAACCATTATCGTTTTGAGGATGATGAATGACTCTCCCCTTGGGATTATTTATGCCATCCTTGAAAAAAACCAGCCTCCTCTGTCCTCCTCCAACGCGTTTCAATAGCCCGGTCATTTTGTAGAATCATCGAATTGTAGAATGTCTAAAGTTGGAAGGGACCTTAGAGATCATCTGATCCATCCCCCTGTCACGGGTAGGGACGCCTCTCAGCTAGATCAGGCTACTCAAGGCTCTGTCCAACCTGGCCTTGAAGACCTCCAGGGAGGGGGCAGCCACAGCCTCTCTGGGCAATTTATTCCAAAGTCTTGCCACCCTCACACTGAAGAATTTCCTCCTAAGATCTAATCTAAACCTGTTCTCCTTCAATTTAAACCCATTTCCCCTTGTCCTATCGCTGGACTCCCTTGTCAAAAGTCCCTCCCCAGCCTCCCTGCAGGTTCCCTTCAGGTATTGGAAGGCAGCTCTTAGGTGTCCCTAATTTTACGTATCCCATCTCAATACCACCAGCCTCACAAACGTGCCTGCTTGAAGGAGGACCCCGCGTCCCCCCTAGCCTCGGCTTGGTGGCAGGATGAAGTGGGAGGCTTCGTGCTCAGCACGCTTACGCCAACCCAGCTCATTTGGAGTGAGGTGGGTTGGGAGGGGGAATCAGGGAAGCTGGTCCGTCAGCAAATTTGACGGACTCCTACTGGGTGAGATGACAGGGGAACTAGAGAAACGAGTCACTCAAAGTGACTACCAGACCAGGATAACGGCCCTAAAACCCATCAGTTCCTTGGCCCCTTGGCTGTTCTTCACTAACTTCTCTCATCACTCAGAACAGCCCAACGTAGCAGGGCTCAGAGCTACGCGTAAAAACGAAGATGAAGCGGCCCCAAAGCAGCGCTGGGGCCGGACGACGCTTCTTTGCAAACCCGTTCCCGAGCGCAGCTGCCCCAAACCCAGCGCCAGGACTTAAAACCCCTCACTTCTCCGTTCCCTACCGACGGTGGCAACTCCACCGCAACGTCAAAGGAACTTTACTCCGACGTGAAATACAAGTAGATGGAAAATATAAACCCGTGGTGTCCGTCTTGGATCAACCCACCGTTCATCTCTGCACTTCTAGAACAGATGGGACCTTCTGGCAGCCTTCAAACCACTCAACAGCACTTTCTTTCCTAACAAAGCAAACTAATCACTAGAGATGCTATTTCCCATCGTTGTTTTTTTTTTCCCCTGCTATTTTTTGAGGAATCAGCCAGCTTGGTGTGCTGATGCCTGATTAAGGATTTGCAGTGAAGCTGTTTTGCCCTCAGAAGCTTAAGGCAGCAGAATTAAATGCGCGCCGGCGCGAAGGTACAGAACATGCTAAACGAACTTCAGGAGGATTTTGCTCACCAAATACTCCTCTCCCTCCGTTTAGGCAACGACAGCCTGTCAATCACGGATGCAAAGATAATCACCTCTTAGCACCGGCTTCGCACGACGGATCCCTGAGCACAGCACAGCAAAGGCTGCTCTACAGACCAGCTCTACAAGGCAAATGCTCCCTTTTACAAGACTGTTTTTCAAATCCCCTAAAAGCTTCCAAGACAATTTTTTTTCTTTTTCTTCCAACTTAAGGATAATTTTTTTTTTTTAATGCCACAATTTTCTTGTTGAACCTGTAGGTGGTTTCGCTCAAGCACGGCTCTTCCTTGCTACGCGCTGTATGTGGTTTTCCCAAGAATCTACAGGAATCGACTTCACGCCTTTCCCAACTTCAGGATACCTGGAAACCAACGTCAAAATTATAAACTTGCCAAATTCTCTTAGGAAAGCTTCTAAAAATGGCCGCAGAGGGCTACAGGGCTGAGATTAATTAGATAACAAAAATTCACTACATAACCTAGAAAAGCCTGAGTTACAGTAATACCAGCTTGGACCCTTGGATGAGTCCCAGATACCCAGGGATGTTAAACACACTTAGAAAAAAAAAAAATTGCAGCACACAGCGCCTCCGAACGCACAAAAAGCTGCGGAGAAAAGCCAGTGGATTTTGCAACAGCTTCCCAAATTTAGTGGTAGATTTGCCATCCAGCGGGTATTTGTTGAGTGGGAAATAAACCCAAGCAGCTAGTTACGTGTTGCCTAGCTGCAGACTGCAATATGAATAGTCTCCCTGCAGGTAAATCACTTTCTATGACTTCTAAGTACCCCAGGAAAAATACTAATTGAAAACGTGGTTCTAATGCCGTCCAGCTGGAAAACATTAGCTTAGGATGGAACTAGCTTGACACCGGCTGCCAATTGGCTCCGCACAATGGAAAAGGAAATTAATCTCTTGCAGACAAGACGTCCCGTTTTCCACTTCTCCCCTGTAGCCCTCAAATAAACCCGTTATTAACCAAAGGCTTTGATTCGCGCGGGGAAGGGAAAACATCGACGCATTTCTGATAAGGCAAAGGCTGGATTTCTTGCGTTAAGATGAAGGCTCTCCAATTTCTGACACGGCCACTGGTGGAGTAACCGGACCCCTTACAGTCCAACAACGTGGCAACGCTTCACTCTTTCCTCAGCTAATAACTAAAGAACAAAACCACAGAGAAAGACAAAACACAAAGAAAGAAGCACTTCTACAGTTCACTGTCGTCCCATCCCATCTTCCTGGGAGCTCAGATTTTTTTTTCCCATGCAGGTGGCAAAGGGGTGAGGAGAAAAACCAAAGCTGATATTGAGATATTGACACCGCTTTTCTTCACGCCTATTTAAATCCATTTATACGCAGCATCCAACAGGCCAGACTATCTCAGAAGGGTCATTCCCCAAGGTGGCCACAAGCTTCCTGAACCTCCTCTCCACACGATTTCAACTTTACTGAAACACTCCAGACTTCCATGCATACTTTTATCCCCCACCCAAATTCTCTAAGATGATAAAAAAACTATATAACGCCCCGCTGCCCTCTCCAAACTTAGCGACTCTCCTAATCCTGCAAAAGCATCCTCCTTCTGCACCCAGATCTTCCACCAGATGAAGTCACCTGCTGGCACAACCATCCACACCCACGTTCTCTACTTGCCCTTAGGTTACTGTACAAAGTTTCTGCTGATTTCCTGAAATCGTTTCATTTAACGCTTGGAGCGGATTAAGAAACATTCGCGCAAGTTATCAGCACAGAGGGCAATTAGCAGTTGGTAACAATTTCTGGGTCTGGAAAACAAGACATCTGTCCACAGTCTTGCTTATTACGCTTCAAACCGGCTTCTCCATCGATTCTTGAGTAACTCAAGGAGGTCAGACAAGTGAGAGATGGAAGCTGATGGCAGGGGAAGCAACGAATCTCAGCGGCGAGGGAGAGAAAGATGAAATCCTGCCTGTGGTGCTGCCCATGGAAGCACTTCAACATTTCTATAACCGAAGGAAACAAAAAGGGAGAGAAAGAGAACAACGAAGCCCAAAGGAAGATGGAAATTGCGCTGCCGGTGGAACAAGGGGAAGAATAACCCGTGAATCAGAACACAGGAGATCTCAAGTTTACCATCACCTCTGCAGTCTTTGAGTGCACACAAACTTGTCAGAGAGATCGAGAAGGTTGGGACAGCTTTGTCCCAGCCTGATTCTATGGGAGAGGTGATTTTTAGTCAGCTTATTGGCAGAAAATTGGAAGAGGGGAAGGGAATTTCACCCAGACAGACAGACTGCAACCCCAAACCACCTGCAGCCAGGCTACAGCCACAGGAATCCACTTCTGGCCCCATGGGAACATCCATACTCATCTCATGGCTTCCAGGATGAAGCGGTGAAAAAAAAAGGCTCTTTCTGATTTGTTGAGTGACGATCCAATTTACAAGAGTGTATTTCCAAGTCCGGGTGGGCTATTAGTTGCTAATGACTTCTAGTATCTACTATCTTTGTAACAGAAGTAGCGAAATCAGACAAAACTCAGAAAAATGGGATGATCTGGAGTCATCTCACGGTCAATGGGGAGTAGAACCACTAAGAGCCTCCAAGGAGAGAGCTCAGCTTAGCTGCTCAGTCACTCTGTTACCCCAAATTCCTGACAGCTTTTGCAAATTTTACTTTATTTTCACTACGCTCCAAGGTTTGTCTCTGCGAGACAGCGACAGTAATCCCCGACTTCGGAGAAAGGTAACCATTAATTCATGAAGCACTCCGATGTGGGGCAATCACAGGAATCATTCAACCTTGAGACTAAAGGGTTGGATGGAACACCGTAAATAACCAGAACAAATAATGAAACTAAGACACTGAAAAGCTGCTTCTAAGCAGTGTCCACCCAGAACACGCTGCAAAACAGCGATCAGGTGGAAAAAGCATTACCACTTGCCATGAAGGACTATATTCCCACATAAAGAAGGAATAACTAAAGATAATTCTACACGAGCAACTGTAACTGTGGCATTTCCTCACACTCTCGTCAAGATTTAAACATTCTTACCCGGCAAATAGAATTTCTGGGGTCAGATTGTTTCTGCCTGCTTTACAACAATGGGAATACACATTTTCTTTATAGAAAAGCAGAACTTTCTTGTCACAAAGTGAGAAACTTTGTGCCTGGACTGCTGAAGAAGACTTCCAAAAAACCCAAAGTCTAAGTGAAACAAAACAGCTACCTTAGAGAGGAAAGAAAAATAATCCGTTTTCTTAGGTTCTTCATTTTTTCTTTCTGCGTACAAGTCTGCTATTCAAAGCATCGCACCAAAAAAGATCTTTTAATTCATTAACCTCCTTTTAAATACGCTTCTTCTAAAAATACAACGTGTTGTGTCTACGAACGCGCCAGCCTGGAGTAAGACAACGATTCCTCCACGCTCCTGTCTGCGCATCGCACGATGCATTTGAACGTGTATTTATAACCAGAAATATGTTAACACTATTAAGAGTCCACAGACATGATTATATCCCCGTTCGCTTTGAGGTATCGCAGAAAAATGGTTTCTATTTGCGGCCCCCACGGCTATTTCCAGCCAACTGTTCCACTGTGTAAAGCTCCATTTCTCTCTATTACAAGCCATGAAAACTAACAAGGCAAACGTAAAATCTGACACCCTACACGCGGCGTAACTTTTCGAAACCAGCCCCGAAGCTGCAAGCGTACACCTGAGAGGATAAAACCAAATGAAAACGATATTTGGTGGCCCACCCAGGCTCAAGGTTTCTTGCGGGTACGTAACAAATAGATGTTTTGGGATTACCGCGTTAAAACGGGAGTCCACGATTTACCGGTGGGAAGGACCGTCCTAAAGCACCAGCTCTCACCTTTATGCTTCCCCCGATGAGATCTGGCGGCTCTTCATCTGTTTCTAAGGCAACGTTGATGGAGGCGAAGGGGCGACTTGCCATCTGTTGCATCTCGCGGAGGAGTTGCTAAATTCATGAAGAGAGAAAAAAAAACAAAACACAACGCCCTATTATTATTGCATTGTCCCAACGCGAAGACCAAAAAGAGCCCACCGTGCACCTAAGAGGTTTTTACCCGATACGAATGGGTATCCACAAATATGGAAAAATAACCCCTCGGCGTTTTAATGGGCTTAAGGGTACAGAGAGATGATCGTGAATAGTCAACGTTACTACAGCTTAACAAGTTATTGCAAGTAAAGCTCCTTGTGCAGTCTCATCCTCACTCGTTCGTGAGGGAAAACGCAGCTGCTTAAGCCTCCATCAAGCAGTTATTTACTTTTTAAGCCTGGTTGTTTGTCACCACCTGTCTAGGTCATGCCAGGACTCCGCAGGATTTGTGGGAACCGCTTTAAAATCAAACTGGCAGCAGCACGCAACTCCCGTTAAGGAAGAATTTGGTATTTTTTATAACAGCACCAGCAAAACGCTGTCAGGTGCCTCTTGAATAATCACCTTTTTGCTGTTTCTTTCTCTGAATGCAGCAGATGTATCAAAGGGCAAACACGTCCTTGTTGCAGTAAGATTTATTAAAATAGAAAAGTTTTTTCCCGGGTAAATCTCTGCAAGCCTTCGGGACACAAGACATCTTTCTATCATACTCCTAAACGCTTTTACATGTCATGGTGCAGGTTTTTTTTTTAAAAAAAAGACACCTCCCGTACAGTCGGGCTGGAAGCAGCATTTCAATTTCAGCTGAGCCGTGGACACGCTTCTTCTTGGCTTCAGCGAATAATCTCCAACACCAACGGCAACGGATGCACAAGCCACAACCCTAATTCCCAGAAGCAATGGGTCTGATGGGACTCAGTGCCCCTTTTTAATAAGGGAAGAGGCACACATTTTGTAGAAGATGTAAAAAACCATCTTACCCTTATGTGCCTAAACCCCTTTGTTACAAGCAGCTTTAGCGTTGCTATTTAGCTGCAGCAACGGTAGTTATACAGAATCACAGAATCACAGAATGTCAGGGATTGAAAGGGACCTTGAAAGATCATCCAGTCCAATCCCCCTGCCAGAGCAGGAACGCCTCGATAATGCTACATAGGAACGTGTCCAGGCAGGTCTTGAATGTCTCCAGAGAAGGAGACTCCACAACCTCCCTGGGCAGCCTGGGCCAGGGCTCCGTCACCCTCACTGAGAAGAAGTTTCTTCTCGAGTTTAAGCGGAACCTCTTATGTTCCAGTTTCAGCCCATTACCCCTTGTCCTGTCATTGGTTGTCACCAAGAAGAGCCTGGCTCCATCCTCGTGACACTCACCCTTTAGATATTTGTAAACATGAATGAGGTCACCGCTCAGCCTCCTCTTCTCCAAACTAAAGAGCCCCAGCTCCCTCAGCCTTTTCTCATAAGGGAGATGCTCCACTCCCTTCATCACCCTAGTTGTCCTGTGCTGGACTCTCTCCAGCAGTTCCCTGTCTCTCTTGAGCTGAGGGGCCCAGAACTGGACACAGTATTCCAGATGGGGTCTCACCAGGGCAGAGCAGAGGGGCAGGAGAACCTCTCTCGACCTACTGACCACCCCCCTTCTAACACACCCCAGGATGCCCTTGGCCTTCCTGGCCACAAGGGCACACTGCTGGCTCATGGCCATCCTGCTGCCCACCAAGACTCCCAGGTCCCTTTCCCCTACACTACTCTCTAATAAGTCATTCCCCAACTTATACTGGAACCTGGGGTTGTTCCTACCCAGATGCAAGACTCTACACTTACCCTTGTTATATTTCATTACATTTTTCCCCGCCCAACTCTCCAGCCTGTCCAGGTCTCGCTGGATGGCAGCACAGCCTTCTGGCGTGTCAGCCACTCCTCCCAGCTTGGTTGGATGGAGGCACCCCCCCATGCCCTCTGCACTTCTCAATGTCCCACCTGCCTTTTCCCATTAAGCCCAGGCAATTTGACGCTCCGAGCCCCACCCGATCATTTACAGCACTCAAAATGCGCCGAAAAAAGCCACCGCAAAACGCATCGTGCCGCAGGTAGATCACCCACATCCTGCCCAGCAGAAGGAGCCACAGCACACGAGCTGCTATCCCGCGTGCAACCGGGTAAAAATAATCGCATCGTCGTTTTCTTGACCTCATGAACCTTCTATGGTCTTATTTTTAGGCAAAGCATCTTTTGGTTTTGGGGTTTTTTTTGGTGTGGAAAATAGGAGGCTTCTGGTTCAGGTAGGGTGGCAGGAAAGCACCGCGGGATCGATGTGACCGAGCCTGAAGGGGTAGAGAAGCCTCTAGTAAATCTAATAAGAAAATATAAAATTGCACTGCCGGAAAAGGCAAGTGGTTGGGATGGAACATGGTAAATAATCAGAACAAATAATGAAACTAAGACAAGACATTGAAAAGCTGCTTCTACGCAGCGTCCACCCATAACATGCCACAAAACACCGATCAGGTGGAAAAAGCATTAACACTTGCCGTGTAGGACTATATCCCCACATAACGAAGGAATAACTAAAGATAACTCTATACAAGCAACCGTAATTGTGGCATTTCCTCATACTCTGGGCAAGACTTTTCTGAAAAGAAAAAAAAAATCCAAGAAAAAATGAGAAAGAAACAAAAAAAAAAAGGCATTCCAGAGCAGACTGTAGTCACAAAGCAAAAAAAAATAACCCGAACTGATTCACACAAATGGAGCTCTAGTAAGCAACTCGTGTGCCACTCACAGTTGGGTAAAAGAACACGGGGAGTTTTCGGATATTTAAAGACACCCCAGCAGATTGCAGACTAAAGCAAGTGTGAAACAGATTGCTGGGTTGTCGTTCCTGCGATTGTCCCCTTCAGCGATCATAAAGCGCTTTGTTTAATGGCCATGAAATCAAAGAACAAGCTGTCCTGATGAAGACGTCCACGAACCAAGAGCCATCAGCTCTCAGAAGGAAGTTTTACTCCACGGAAGAAAACGAGCCATTTGGCGACATGGCTCCCAGCGAAGTCAACAGGAGTTTCAAGAAATAAAAAAACCTGAGCCGGGCTGCGAAGGCAGAGATGTGCAGTGGGGAAAAAACAACACTGACAGCGACGTCGTTGTCTTCTTTTTCCGACCCGGTCAAGGAAAGTCATCGCTTTGGGGTTGTCCCAAAGCCAAATCATCTAAAACCAAAGGGTCACGCTGCAACCAAAATACCCAAGGTCAAGCTGCAGCAAATACCCAAGGGAGAACATCCTCTCCCTAACATCGGTTGCTGGTGTAGCACAAGTCACGTTACAAAATTCCCCCCTCAAAAAAAAATTAAGAACAAATTTGAGAAATAATTGTTCTGGGACTAGAATGTCACTCCTTCCCCCAAGGCACGCGCTACGCGTGTTTAATCTGTGCACGCATGTGTCCTTCAATACTTGTCTGGTGTGTCAAAATTTTAATTAAAAGGTTTTATTACGTTGTAAGGGAGAAATTGTGGCATTTCCCCAGCCAAGACATTGAGCGTGTCATTAGGAATCAGCAGCAGTTAACATCAAGATACCCCAGAACCTGGCTGACCCTGACTCCTAACGATTGGCTTTCTGAGATTTAAAATAATGAACCTCGACACTCTTTCAAGCCAACCTTTGGTTTCTAGATCACACCATTAATAGGACAACCCGGGAATATTTTAAATCACTTAGGACTGAGGAGGATTTAAAAGGCAAAACATTTGACAGGCTTACAATAAAATGACACCAAAAAATGCGTATTGGAACACACCGGCCTTTAATATTTAAGCAGCTGCAAAGTGTGAGAACCTGCACAACTTTCATTTGCATTTTTTCACTACCAGGAGAAAAAACTCTGTCCAAAAATACTAAGTTAAAGCAGTCGCGGAAGGGGGAGAGCTGAAACAACGCCTGAAGGCTTTGGTGCAACTCAGAGAACCTGACAAAAACCGAACTCCACGGTCTACGGAAGAGGAGAAGAGGAGCGAGGAGGACAGGAGAGCACCGAGGTTGCTCAGCTCACCCAGGATTAGTGCAGATCCAGGGGCAGAAATGCAGAATTTCCATCCCACAGATACTTGAAATTCATACCGAGTCGATAACTGAGCCACAACGAACAGTGAGTAGAGAAAACCCGCCGGAGGTACGGAGGGAAAACCTCGCCGTGAAGCAACGCGGGCTCCCGACGCCAAAGAAAAACAGCTCGTCAGGTTAGCGGGTTAATTGACTCATATAACCTGCGCTGTGTTTTCTGACAAGAAAAGGCCAAACGTTTTATTCACGATAATAAAGCAGTCACTGGTTTCTGTAGAACCATCCTGCTACCATCCATCTCGGCAAATCACCCCCTGCAGAGCCTCTCCTATGAGCTACGGGATTTTTTGGGACAGGGCTCTCGTATTTTCACCCAGTGAAGGACGACGATTTTTCCAGATTCACATTTTTATGTGCTCCTTATAAAGAATGGTTTTAAAAAAAGCGAAGCAAAACTGTGCTCTACAACTTGTAACGTGCTCAAGTTTTTACGTGAGCGTTTCATCTCCATTTTCCAGAGAGAGGAGAAGGGAAAAAGTAGAAACTCAAGGAGAAAAAAAGACATGGGTGTGACCAACAGGCATGGATGAGCTTTTATTTTAAAGCAGGGTAAAAGAGAAGCAAGCAGGACCCCACAGGAAAGGGAAAAATTTATTTCCAGCAGATGGGATGTATTTGGGCAGGGTATCACAGCAGGAATGTCTGGTACCATCACACCAATGGACGGTCAAAGGCAGTGAGCAAGAGAGTCAGAAAAGAGCAATAATCTTATCAACGGGTTTTCTTTCCAGGAAATCTGTGGATCTAAACCTTCCAGGTATTTCTGAAATTCAGATCCTTCTGGGCCCATAGAATCATCACAGAATCAGGGAACGGTTTGGGTTGGAAGGGACCTTCAAGATCATAGAATCCTAGAATGGTGAAGGTTGGAAGGGACCTTGAAGATCATCTCATTCCAACCCCCTGCCCTGGGCAGGGACCCCTCTCTCCCACCAGCCCAGGTTGCTCCAAGCCCCGTCCAACCTGGCCTTGGACACTTCCAGGGATGGGGCATCCATATCCTCCCTGGGCAACCTGTGCCAGGACTTCACCACCCTCATGGGGAAGAATTTTTTCCTTCTGTCTAACCTAAATCTCCCCTCTTGCAGTTTCAGGCCATTGTCCCTTGTCCTGTCACTACAGGTCCTTGTGAAAAGCCCTTCTCCAGCTTCCCTGCAGCCCCTTTCATGGATTGGAAGGCCGCTACTAGGCCATTCCTTCTCCAAGCTGAATAACCCCAACTGCCTCAGCCTGTCCTCACAGCAGAGCTGCTCCAGCCCTCTCATCATCTTCGTGGCCTCCTCTGGACCCGCTCCAGCAGATCCACGTCCTTCTTGTGCTAAGGCCTCCAGAACTGGACGCAGCACTCCAGGTGGGGCCTCACCAGAGCAGAGTAGAGGTGGAGAATCACCTCCCTCGCCCTGCTGGGCACACTCCTTTGGATGGAATCATGGAACGGTTTGGGTTGGAAGGGACCTTGAAGATCACCCTGTTCCACCTCCCTGCCCTGGGCAGGGACCCCTCCCGCCTTGGGCACTGCCAGGGAGGCCACAGCTTCTTCAGAAAACCCGTTTCAGGGTCTCACCACCCTCACAGTGAAAAATTTCTTCCTTGTATCTAATCTAAATCTCCCCTCTTTCAGTTTGAAACCATTAACCCTTGTCCCGTCACTTCACTCCCTGATCACGAGTCCCTCTCCACCTCTCCTGTGTCCCCATTTAAGCACAGGGAGGCTGCTCCTCTTCCCTTTTCCAGCCTGAACAGCCCCAGCTCTCTCAGCCTGTCCTCACAGGGAGCTGCTCCAGCCTCCTGAGCATCTTCATGGCCTCCTCTGGACCCGCTCCAACAGCTCCATGATGCTGGAGCTGGGCACAGAACTGCAGATGGGAAGAATCATCTCCCTGGCCCAACATTTTGGTTTCAGAAGAACTTTTGCTGAAGGTATTTCAAGAGAATAATCTACATGTTCTTTTACTTGGACGAGACAAGTATGATTATAGGTCATCCTCTGAGGATCGCGATTACAGCCTTCAAGGCCACAGTGAATTTGGGATGATTCTCCAAAGTGAAGACTATGCTCAACCTCCTGCTGAACCGGGTCTCTACTGCCGCTTTTCTGGACCATTATGGAAAAAACATCAAGCTTCATTCTGTTAAGAACAAGCAGAAGCATCGGCTATGTTGTCCTTGCTGTCCACAGCCAACTTTCAAAACCAGGAGCCTCCAAAATCAGCTCTGTGTTTGGAATCACTTGTATTGCAAAGGTGAACCGGTCCAACGGGCCAAACCTCAGAAAGCTCACAAATAATGGTGAGTCTAAACAGCTCCAGTGTCGTGCAAAGAGGAAAAAGATAAAGAAGATATGAAAACAACCAGAGTAAAATCTGTTGAACACGTTTTAAGTAAAAAAAAAATATATATTTTGGGGCAGAACAAAGACGTCTTATTCTTTGTGATGAGTCTTTTAAACAGCATCAGCTCTGCAAGGTTATTAAGGTGTGTCAGTCCTCTTGCACATTCCCTCCAAGGCACATAAAACACACGGTCTAATCAAATACCTAAAGGTCTCGCTGCACACACCGAGCAAATGGTAATGAAATTCTCCCAGTAAAGCTTATTAGCTCTGACTTGGCCACTTGTTAACCGAAGTCACAGCAGTCCCCTTGAGGTCAGAGGATGGACAGCACTGCTAACCTTCCCAAACATACCGGGTAGAGTGGTTGCGCTGGCAGACAGGCATTTTGAGCTTATTCCTGCACATCCTGAATTGCTCTAAGGGCTTCATTTGAATTCAGAAGGAGGATCATCCCGTTTGTGCTCTAATACTATCTGTGCGTGTGCATAAACTACCAACCATCTAGCTGAACGCTTCCAGGGATGTTCCATCCCTGAAGTGTTCAAGGCCAGGCTGGATGGAGCCTTGAGCAACCTGATCTAGCAGGAGATTTCCCTGCTACGGCAGGGGGGGTTGGAACGAGATGAATTTTGAGGTCCCTTCCATCCCAAATCATTCTATGATTCCAGACGTGACTAACTTAGAAAAACTCATAGAATGGCCCAGGCTGGAAGGGACCTTAGAGACCATCTCATCCAACCTCCTTGTCACGGGCAGGGACGCCTCTCAACTAGACCAGGCAACACATGGGGACCGAACTCATCTGGAGAACTTGGCCCAAAGCTCTCCTCTAATGACACCTGCCAAACCTGCAGCTCACAGGCTGCTCACAGTCAGCGTGGGAAGGGGACACCACCCTCTTGGGCTTCCCGAGGGCCTTTCGAGAAGGTGTCCTCCCCGGTGGCAACGGCAGCTGGACGGAGTTGTACATCTGCACGGACGGGTGGCTCAGGCATCCCTGTGCTTTACTTGGGGGTAACAGGGAGATCCTGCTGTGGGAGGCTTTGCTTCATGTTAGAGGTACCTGGTGACCTTCTGGGGAAAGGGAAGAAGACAGTGGAGTTACCTCCAAAACTAAAAAAGGGCATCAGCGAAGACGTAAACATGCAAGAAAGAAATACTGCACGAAGACGAGCCACATTGTCTCACAAATAAGTGATTTAAAGCATTTAGCTACAATTACATTAACTACCATGTAAGTCAACAAACAAACAATTTTCTCTGACGCTTCCATCATCACTGAAAATTAAGTTTTTGAGCCCCTAGAGCAGTGCATATATTAATGTTAGCTAATTAGTTTTGCAACTGGCTTTGCAGGCTACGTTGAAAGAGAGAGGAGGAGAGAATTAATGTTCAAACGCTTCTCGACGGGCATTTCCGCACTTCAAAACTGTAACAAACCAGAAAGCAAAGCTGCTGGGGAGCTGCCTCACGCTGGAGAGACAGAAGATATTTAATTCAGGGCTGATTAAGATAAGTACGGTATTCATCATAATCATGCCCAGTAGGAGGGCACAGAAAACCTGACCTTTAATAAGAAGACTAAGATATCGTTTCTTTTTGAAAGACCAGAAGTATCCAGTCCGTGCAGGCTCAAATATATACCCAAACTAGATAATTACACAACAGCAGAGCCACCTTTGATTGACTAGAGCTCTTCTAGCATAATTGCACGCCGCTGCTCCTCTCCCTGCTTTTTCCAAATAGCTAAATTAGACACCCGTACCGCCGATTCCTATCATCAGAGGGAGACCTGGGAGCCTGAAATGATAAGAGCTTCAATACACGCGCAGTTGTGGGGTTTTTAGGCTGAGCTCTCCTAGAGCTACACTTGACGGTCAAGCTTCATCAGCGCAAACGTTGGCAAACAGTTCTTTTTTGGGATATACTTCAAGCTACTTAATTCTCTAGAGGCAGCACCATTAAAGGCTACGTTGGAAGAGCTCAGTTGGATGCCAGCACCGCGTATGTGACGGCCAACCTGAGGCGATGGCGTCCCACGTGGACATATATGGGCTGAAACTGGAACATAAGAGGTTCTGCTTAAACTCGAGAAGAAACTTCTTCTCAGTGAGGGTGACGGAACACTGGAACAGGCTGCCCAGGGAGGTTGTGGAGTCTCCTTCTCTGGAGACATTCAAGACCTGCCTGGACACGTTCCTGTGTAGCATTATCGAGGCGTTCCTGCTCTGGCAGGGGGATTGGACTTGATGATCTTTCGAGGTCCCTTCCAATCCCTGACATTCTGTGATTCTGTGATTAAAGCTACACACGGTGAGCAGTAACTGCCCATCCCCAAGTTCAACCAGAGATGAGCTCAATTAGGCACCGAAGTGACAGTAGCACGTCCAAACAAAAATGGACCATTCATTTCCCCCTAAGCTGGAATCTCTTGTCAACATTAATATTTTGGGATGTTTTCCCTCTTCAGGGCATCCCTTCCTTCTGCTACGATTTCCTTCAGTTGGTGACCAAGGCCACGCAGATCACCGCAGAGAGCACGTAGCGTCTGTATTTCGGAAAAAGCCCCCAGGCGTTATGAGTCGGTTCCCATTCATAGATTTTAAATCTAGGGAGAGTGGAAAGATAACGATTATTTGATCTGACCTCCTGCCTAGTACGGGCCACCGAATTGCACCATCTGATTGACCTAGAAAAGACCCTTCAAAAAGCACTCAAATTCTGAAAGCCACGTTTCTGGGGGAAAAAAAAAAAAAAAAAAAAAGAATTGTTGGCAATGCTACTCTCGCCATTAAAGAGAGGAGAAAAACAAAACAGCTTTTGACTTTTTTACCCCCAGCTGCAGACACTGGGTGTTATGCCTTTGGCTGAGCATTAAGAAGACCCTCATCCCATCATGAATCTTCCACGATTCCTTTTCCCAGACATTGAAACACGTCGTCGAAGCTCAATATGTTCTTTCTCGGATACAATGAGTAATTTGTGACGCTTTAGTCTCTCACTTATCTTCCAGATAACAAATTAATCTCGCAGTGTTGTTCTACACCATCTGCAACACCCGAGACACTGCTGAGACCAGAGCGGACACAGGACTCCAATAACCAGTTACACGTAACGCTAACACTACGCTCATATTTTATTACTCTTCTTTTAAATGCAGGAACTGGGAGATCACGTAGGGTCATTAAATCACCATGGCCACCATCATTTCAGTCTGTCGTCCAGGTATTCTGGGAAGTAAACCCACTTTATCTGTTTAAAAATTGCAAATGTAGGCTTACGTTCCCCACTGTCATGAGATAACTGAGTATGCTAACCACGTAACCTACACCTTAAAAGTCACCTGCTTGCCATGATTTCTCACTCCTCCAATTCGCGTTTCCTCTACAAACCACACCAACAAGAAGATAATATTTTCTTCTCGGCCGATGGACACTGAATAGTACCGAACCAGAAGGTCTACGTGCCAAATGAGTGCCGGGAGCTTGGAGAACACGGTAGAAATTTCAGCACCAGCACCATCCCATTTCTTACAACACCCAGGACTGCCCAAATCCAAGGACATTTCTAGCCTGACCTTCTCATATTCCTGCAGAAGGCTCATACCAGACCCTTCCAAAATGCCACCGGAGACTCTAGGCAGCAATGAAGATCCTGACGTACAGTTACAGGTTGAAAGTATTCCAACCCTGGACTCTTTTCTTGAACAAAGGATGCCCTAAATCACAGTCTGAGAGAGAAGATATATGAGATGAATGAAATACCAACAGGTGAGAGCAGGAAAGCGAAGACAAAAAAGGCAGGGCAATAAATAACACCCGGCACACATCCCTCCAAAAGTCTTTCCTGTAAAAGTGAACACAGAAATCCTCCTGCCTACATGGGATTTGGTGTTCACGGATGTTACAGCGGAGGACGCCGGAGAAAAAAGCAGCGCTGCTGCATTCTGAATGCAGGTTTCAGCAACGAGGTCAGGAAGGTTGGTTCAACAAGGGCAAGTGTAGAGTCTTGCACTTGGGAAAGAACAACCCCATGTGCCAGCACAGGCTGGGGACTGCCCTGCTGGAGAGCAGCGCAGGGGAAAGGGACCTGGGGGTGCTGGTGGGCAGCAGGATGGCCATGAGCCAGCAGTGTGCCCTCGTGGGCAAGAAGGCCAAGGGCATCCTGGGGTGTGTTAGAAGGGGAGTAGCCAGTAGGTGGAGAGAGGTCCTCCTGCCCCTCTGCTCTGCCCTGGTGAGGCCACATCTGGAATCTTGTGTCCAGTTCTGGGTCCCTCAGCTCCAGAGGGACAGGGAACTGCTGGAGAGAGTCCAGCGCAGCCACAGGGATGATGGAGGGAGTGGAACATCTCCCTGGTGAGGAAAGGCTGAAGGAGCTGGGGCTCTTTAGCTTGGAGAAGAGGAGGCTGAGGGGTGACCTCATTCATGTTTATAAATATGTCAAGGGGGAGTGTCAGGAGGACAGAGCCAGGCTCTTTTCAGTGGTGTCCAGTGACAGGACAAGGGGCAATGGGTATAAACTGGAACACAGGAGGTTCCATAAAAATATGAGGAAAAACTTTTTCACGGTGAGGGTGACAGAGCCCTGGCCCAGGCTGCCCAGGGAGGGTGTGGAGTCTCCTTCTTTGGAGACATTCAAACCCTCCCTGGACGCGTTCCTGTGCGCTCTGCTGTAGGTGATCCTGCTCTGGCAGGGGGCTGGACTGGATGGTCTTTGAGGTCCCTTCCAACCTCTAACACTCTGTGATTCTGTGATTCTGTGAAGAAGGACAATTCCTGCAGTAACTCAATACACGAAATGCACCCCGAGCAAATTGGGCAGTGCTCCGACTTAAAAACCTTTGTCTTGGCAAGAAAGAGGGAGAAATGTAGGCAATTTTACGTATGTTAAGGGTGCAATTGAGCTACAGACACCGAGATTTCGTTATTTCTGCCTGTGCTTGGTGCTGATGCTCCCGACACATCCCAGGGAGCGACACATCCCATTCGCTGGGAACGTTAAGGGGAGTTATTTCTTGCTCAAAGGGAAGGAGTCGAAGCAGGCTCGGGGTGAAAAGAACAGGATTTGGACGTGAAAATAAAACAACGGGACAGAAAATTCGCGAGGCCGGGTGGGCACATGGAATCTCTAACGGCGCTCTCGTATTTTGTGCGTTAGCCCCTATTGCCACCTTCATATATTTAACGTGTCATTCTCTAGAGACAAAATAGAAAGGTTTCCTACCCCTATTTCCTAATGTCATTCACCTCATCCTAAGCCTCCTGTAAAAGCTGCCTTTTTAGATCTATTTTCCCTCTTTAAAACGTCTGAAGATACTTAAACTTGGTGCTCACTGAAGGGAATAAACACACAATTTACAATCTCATCTCCTCCATGCCTGATATGACACAAATTGCTCCCATTTTTACTTCGGGTCAAGCTTTATATTCTGCAAAGCCTGATCTTTCGCTCGGTGCTCCAAACTCTTTTTCCTACCGCTACAGCATTTGCTACGTGGCGCCTGCACGCCCCAAAGACCCTTCAGCTTCAAGGCTGAGGAACATCAGCACCGCCTTGTGCAAGCAGCTGCTCAAAGAGGATTAGATGCAGAAAGGGGGGAAAATATAAAGTCGGGAGGATCTTATATATTTTACAGGATCCTGATGCAGATTCGGGATGCGTGGTACGTCGCTTTCTCAGTAAGGAGCGATGAAAATTCAGTTCAGCAAACGATGCTGCTCTGTTCCCTTAACCTGATACACCAAGCACGGCCGTACAACTCCTCCCAGCCACACTGTCGGAATAATTTTGAACTACTAGACCTTTCAACGCGCTCATTTTTCTGTCCTACACGTGGCCCCAGATTAAGCTTCAGCTATCTACTTCTCACCCCGCACCGCGACAAGAAGTTAGGCACTCGCAGCGCTTATTTTGGAAGCAGAGGTGATTGATAGCTGGGAATTAGCTGCAGATCGCATTATATTTTACTCACTTCGGAGTTAAGGTTAGGAAACACGTGCGGAATTACTACGGCGCAACCCGGAATTACTGCAGCACAACGCAGAATTACTACAGCACAACCCATGGGAGACAGGTGGCTGTAACTCGACTGCTTCTAAAAATAATAGCTCAAACCAGAGGAATATCTCTCTCCAAGGCTGCAGCTTGTAACACGTCGCGTGTCCTGCCACCTTTCCTTTTTCACCAGCCTCTCAACTGGAAGGTGGTGGGAGGAGGTGGACGACGTGGTCTCCATCAGGATTTATAGAGGGTGGGAAGGGGGAAGAAAGCAACAAACCAAAAGGTTTTCCCACTCCAGCCTGCAAACTCTTGAGACCCAAAACTCCTCTAAGGGTAATGAAGAAAAACAAAGAGAGCAGCCACCTCTGAAGGAAAATAATCCTCAGAACAGAGCGGTGAACTTGTGTACACTTAAAACTTGCTATAATTATTTTAACTATTGATATTTAAAGAGAGACTTGCTAGGATTTATTGAGAGTCTGCATAAAAGAAAGCCTGCAAGCTACAAAATCATCTTGGATAATACCAACAAGTCAAAGAATTTTTGGGGTTTCTTTCTGGAGACATCATTAATATCTCTAATAAGGGCTTGGCACAGCTTTAAAACACCTTCCTCAAGTTTTGCAAGAATTTCTAACAGAGGAGGAACGGAGTAGCAGAGATCTATGAACTACAAGTCCCTAGATGTAAAGAAGAAACAAGAAAAGCAACAGCAGAAGATGTGGATCTGCCAGGAAAAAAACACGTTGATGAACTGCCCATCAACCAACCACACACGTATAAACTGAATTTAGACCATGTCAATACGTTGCTAGGACTACAGCTTTTTTTTTTTTTCTTAAAACATGCATCATACAATAACTTCATTTATAGGGATGGTTTTCATTCAGGTAACTATTAAAATATTTTTAAGTGAGCTCCAAAGCACAGTGTTTCCTTCTCGGTCTATATCCCTTATACATTCCTAGATAACATTCAACCCCAGGAGTCAACAGGGAATGTTATGCTGACTCCAGCTTACTTTCTTGCCAAGAAAACGAGAAGGAAAAAAAACAGCTGCCCTAGTAAAAATTTATCTACCTTCAGAGAATACAGGAAACCTCAAAGCCTTAAACTATTTCAAAGATTAAGGGCTATCTGTCTGAAAACCACTGATTACATTATGCATCGGAGTTCGCCGGTAAGAGCAAAAACATCTGAAGCAGAAAGTGGAAGAAGAGGAGAGGAGTTATCGGACATCATCCTGCTTTATCGTGAGAAAGGAGAGCCTCAGATCGAATGCATTTATACTATTCCCACTCCTGCACTGGGAAGTACAACCAGACACCAGATTTTTGAAGATATGCAAGAAAGGGGCACTCGCACAGAATTTCAGCAGTTAATCCTCAGAATGCTCTCCATCAGCGACTACGTGTGAATAAAACACCCTTGGACAGAACAGCCACACGGCTGGGTGCCTGCAGCTGCCAGGAGCTTCATCCCAGCAGGACAGCTGGCAGGAAAATCCACGGGAATGGGCACATCTCAGCTTAAAATCCAAAAGCAGGGGAGCAACATACCTCACCCCTCAGGGAAAAATATCTGCTTTTGAGTGACGACGTACAGACGCCCACATATAGAAAGTGCCCACGGACTCCACCGAACAAAGCCAGGCTTCTCTCACTTGACACTAAAAAAGCCTTGATTGCACAGGACAAAGCTCCTAAAACTAATCGCAGGAGGAGCCCAGCCTAACCTCTGTTTTATTTGCACGTTGTACAGGGCTCTGCCCGTGGCACACAAGGCTTGCTTCTCTACAAACACAGCCCTACTGTGTCTTTCAGCATTTGTGCTTAAAAACGAGAAATCGGGACAGATTTTGTTTGCTACTGAGTGACATGTTGGCCATCCTGCCTCAGTCACCACGAGGGCTTTGGGGGTAAGTTGTGTGGGGCGGCTGACACGCTGGAGGGCAGGGGTGTCATCCAGAGGGACCTCGACAGGCTGGAGAGGTGGGTCCAGGCCAACCTCATGAAGTTCAACAAGACCAAGTGCAAGGTCCTCCAGGTGGGTCGGGGCAATCCCAAGCACCGCTATAGGCTGGGCAGGGACTGGCTTGAGAGCAGCCCTGCAGAAAAGGACTTGGGGGCACTGGTGGATGAGAAGCTCAGCATGAGCCGTCAGTGGCACTTGCAGCCCAGAAAGCCAATCGTGTCCTGGGCTGCATCAGGAGGTGTGTGGCCAGCAGGGTGAGGGAGGGGATTCTCCCCATCTGCTCCACTCTTGTGAGACCCCACCTGGAGTCCTGCGTCCAGTTCTGGAGCCACAGCACAAGAGAGATCTGGACGTGCTGGAGCGTGTCCAGAGAAGGGCCACGAGGATGCTCAGAGGGCTGGAGCCCCTCTGCTGTGCAGACAGACTGAGAGAGTTGGGGCTGCTCAGTCTGCAGAAAAGAAGGCTCCAAGGAGACCTTATTGTGGCTTCCAGTATCTCAAGGGGGCTACAAGAAAGCTGGTGAGGGGCTTGTTAGGATGTCGGGCAGTGACAGGACTAGAGGGAATGGATTGAAGCCAGAGCTGGGTCGGTTCAGATTGGACGTGAGGAAGAAGTTCTTCCCCATGAGGGTGGGGAGACCCTGGCACAGGTTGCCCAGAGAGGGGGTGGCAGCCCCATCCCTGGGAGTTTTTCAGGCCAGGCTGGATGGGGCTCTGGGCAGCCTGATCTAGTGGGGGATGGCCCTGCCCAGGGCGAGGGGGTTTGGAACTAGATGGTCTTTAAGGTCCCTTCCAACCCTGACAATTCTATGATTCTAACACAAAATCAGCTTCAGTTGAGAAGCAGGAAAAAAAGGGTAGTGAAAGAAACCCAACACAGAATCACAGAATGGTTTGGGCTGGAAGGGACCTTAGAGATGATCTCGTTCCATCCCCCTGCCCTGGGCAGGGACCCCTCCCACCAGCCCAGGTCGCTCCAAGCCCCGTCCAACCTGGCCTTGGGCACTGCCAGGAAGGGGCTGCCACAGCTGCTCTGGGCAACCTGGGCCAGGGTCTCACCACCTCACGGCGAGGAATTTCTGACTTGTATCTAATCTAAATCTCCCCTCTTTCAGTTTGAAATTGTTACCCCATGTCCTATCCCTATACTCCCTCATAGAGAGTCCTTCCCCATCCCTCCTGTGTCCCCCTTTAAATACTGGAAGACCACTCTAAAGCTTCCCCTTTCGGAGCCTTCTCTTCTCCAGTCTGAACAGCCCCAACTCTCTCAGCCCGTCCTCACAGGGAGCTGCTCCAGCCCCCTGAGCATCTTCGTGGCCTCCTCTGGACCCATTCCAACACCTCCATGTCTTTCTTACACTGGGGGCTGCAGATCTGAACACCACACTACACGTCACCAAACGCATGGAGGATAAAACAGGAGGAACCACAGTTTGTGGGGTGTAAAGTACATGGGGTATTTTTTATGTGCTGGAAACAAGCAAAATTTTGGAAGCTGGGGTGGTCCACGGGTAGGTGAATAGGAGAAAGCTCTGGCACTAGAAGTTGGCTTTTTAAGTAGAACTCTACAGCTTTCCAAATCCTGGGTGGCTTCTCCCACTCTTACACTATGATATTCCCGGGAATAAAATAACCAACCACTCCCAAACTTTTAGGTAAGTGGGGATTTATTTTTTTTTTTTTAAACTAAATGTGGTTCAGAGCTTCAGCGCAGAAACTTCCTCTTTTGAAAGAGATGTAAAGAATCTCCTGATTTGCAGGGGTTTTGTATTTACGCTGTCTAGAACCCGAGTTCCCAGAACTCGGGTCACTCACCCCTGGTTTTTGTCCTTCATGGCATAAAATAGCATCGTTTGTCACCGAAACTGCAATTGAAACAACGCTATTATAAATCCCAAAATAGAAGTATTTATAGATTAGTGGAGCTTATCCTTAACTGAAGGTTAACGTTATGCATATGCGAATAAATACAAGAGAGAACAAAAAAAGTCATTTAAGAGATAGCATTGAATTTTGTCATTTCAACCTCTCTCCGTCGCGACGCCCAGCAACTCTGTTTGATCTTCCAAACCACAGCTGCCACCAGGAGCAAAGACAGGAAACAACTGCAAAGGAAAAAAAAAATAAATAAAATCTTATTTTCCTTGTTCATAACAGCAGCTGAAAAACTCCAGCAAATCAAAAGAACTAGGCTAGAAGTTGACACAATACTTTGAGGTACTTTGAAGAAGGGTAACGCGGCAGCGCCGAGTGTTTTGCACCGTTCAGCGCTCCTGACACCCGGTGAGGAACGATGGGCATCGACTGACAAAGAAAACTGTTGTTCCAAAGTTACCTGTTTGACTTCCTTCTACGACACAAACCATTTTTTTTCTACCAGGAAATCAGAACGGTGAGGCCAAAAGATTTAATCAAACTGGAAAAGCCAGCGTTGGGGATATTTAAAGTGACAGGGTAACTCCAAAGCCTTGAAGGAAAATTGATTATTTTTTTTCTATTCCACATTAGAGAAATCAGATAAAACATATAGGGGCTGGATTCTTTTTAACTGGCTGTCGCAGAACTGTAGGCATTCCTTGATTTCCCCAAATTTATATTGCTGTTCTTAAACCTCAAGAGGAGAAAAGGATGAATAGATTTATCAACTTCTAGGGGAAAATGCAAAGAAGTAGATGGAACAAAGAGCCGCCGCAATAATAATAAAAGCCAACTTTGTCGACAGTTACGATCTTATCACACCGCATACTTAATGAGCAACTTCAAGGCACACAAGATTATTTTTTTTCCTTTTTTTATATCTGAACCCCAGTGAAAGCCTCTCTTCTCAAGTACCGCGCTGATGGGTAAGAGCAAACGTCTCCAAACCTCCTTCCTGGACTTAAAGAGAGATTTTAAAGGGTTTAACCAGTGCAGATGACTTATTTCCTGAAGTGCACTATCCACACGGACTGTTGCAATCTGCGTGTTGGACCAGGGATGTCTGTTGAAGGGGGAACATCTCCTTCCCCCTGGGGCTCCCAGTGGAGATCCACGACCACACAGGAACGACCGCGGTGGGAGAAGGACCACTCTCTGCCTTCCAAAGCAAACTCAGCACCGCTTCCTAAACCTGAACCTTTTCATGGAGCCCCATACATCCCGTTTCCTGTAGTTTCCACCGTGCTCTCCCACTCTACTCATACAGATGTCCCTGACCTCGATGATCTGGTGGGAGACGTCTCTGCCCACGCCAAGGGGGTTGGAACGAGATGGTCTTTGAGGTTCCTTCCAACCCAACCCACTCTATGATGACTTCTACTTGGACGTGAAGCAAGTCTAGCACTGCTGACCGAAAAAACCCACAGCTTACGGTGATGGATGGCATCTCATCCCACCAGTCTCCACGCGCTCTAGCGGAGAGTAACGCGAAGACATGGAAATATTTATCATTAAAAAAAGGACGGGCAGCGCTCACTGAGCTGTAGAAGGAGGAGAGCCTGTTCCTGATTCCACATCACTATCCATAGCCTATATATTATGAAAACTGCATGTGATCAGGCACCGAACACTCGAGGAGCAGGCAGCAGGCAACGTGATTATATTTTCCCAGCTTCGATACATACAGAAATATGTTTTACTATCACAGAGTGTACGATATTAAAAAATTGGCACCTGTGCGTCTTCAGCATTAAAACGTCTGCGCAGCTTTTAGAGACTCCTACGGTGCCTATTTCTTTCTAAATTTAAGCAGGATCGCGGAAAGATTTGTTTGGCCTTGTATTCCAAATCGCTTCCCCCACATTTTCGCTAAACGTTAAAATCTGACATTATTTCACGGTAAAAGCCTGGCCATTCTTCTGCCAACACAAATAGTTTAGACAAGCATTTTTAACGGCTATTTTATTCTCCTTTCTGAGAGGTACTGGATTACTACCGAGTTTTGCAGTAAAAAACCCCAAAACAACATGCTCCCATTAACTAGTAGAGCGTATACATTAAATTTTTAATGGCTATTTTGGTGAAGAAGCAAACAGGCACTACTGATGATGGAGGATTTCACACCTTCAGCTTTCTCTTTCCTTCCCAAAGCTCCCTGTTGTTGGATTAAGCAAGAGAGCAGACAGGCTCAGAAAGGGTATTTCTCTCCTGGATAAGGTTACGTTTGGATGAGATGGATTTTAGAATCATAGAAGAGTTCAGGTTGGAAAAGACCCTTGGGATCATCGAGTCCAACCATTAACCCTACACTACAAGTTCACCCCTAAACCATCTCACCCAACACCACATCTCAGCGACACTTAAACACACCCAGGGATGGCGACGCAACCCCCTCCCTGGGCAGTCTGTTCCAGGGTCTGACCACTCTTTCCCTGAAGAATTTCTTCCTAATGTCCAGCCTAAACTTGCCCTGTTGCAACTTGAACCCCTTCCCCCTGGTTCTGTCCCTAATGACCTGTGAGAAGAGACCAGCACCAACCTCTCTACAAGGTCCTTTCAAGTAACTGTAGAGCATGATGAGGTCCCCCCTCAGCCTCCTCTTCCTCAAACTGAACAGTCCCAGCTCCCTCACTCGCTCCTCGTAAGGTCTGTTCTCCAGGCCCTTCACCAGCTTTAGCTGTCGCCCTCTTCTGCACTCGCTCCAACACCTCGAGATCCCTCTTACACTGAGGTGCCCAGAACTGAACACAACACTCGAGGTGTGGCCTCACCAGTGCTGAGCACAGGGGGACAATCCCCTCCCTGCTCCTGCTGGTCACACCGTTTCTAACACAAGCCAGGATGCTGTTGGCCTTCTTGGCCACCTGGGCACACGCTGGCTCATACTCAGCTGCCCGTCGATTAGAACGTCCAGGTCCTTTTCCACCTTTTCCGTAGTTTCACTTACGTCACACTAGAACAGGCACAAGAGGGTGACAGACTGGCAAAATTTTTGAGCACCTACATTTGCCTCACGACTCCTGTTTGCTCCCCATGACATGGATGCCACCACGCTCAACTCAACAGCTTGGAAAAGCTTTTTTTTTTCTTTCTCTTAAGCTCCCTCTTCCTCAAAGAAACCTCAAATTTTTCTAAGATGCAATGTTTGCTTTTATCTCTGAGGCTCAAAGAGGACAAAGACCAAAACCCCAAAATGTAGCCCTGCAAAACCAGCACAGCCAAGACCACGAGCTAAATCTTCGGTCTGCTTTGTTTTCCGTAACATTTTCCCAACATCGTGCGAATGGAGGGTGGAAATAAAATCTCCCAAGGCAGCGGGGAGAAGCGTTCTTGGCTCCACAGTTAATTCAACCACTAAAACAACAATCCTCAAAACATCTGCGGGAGTCCCCGGGACAGGCTGCCAAAGCACAACGCCTGCCAGGCGAACGCGTCCAAGAAGTTTCATCTCAGGATAAAGCATTTCCGATGTCGCTTGTGGGCAACAGCTCCTGACGTGGCTTATTTGTGTCCAACTCCTCGACGCCTCTTTAGCTGGGGGAAAGGAGAAGGGAAAAGGCCAGGTGCTTGATCAGTCTCCAGCACCTCTACGTTATGAAGAGATTTATCTTCAGGAGGAGTTTCTTGAGACGTCAAGATGAACCGCAAAGTCAACAAGATCTCAATCTTTTGACCTTACAAGATGTACGTGCTCCATTCACATCTATCTATCAGATGGCAGCAGAAACGTTGAAGCGAAGACACGTGTCAAATCATGCTGATTTTCAGGGAAAAAAATGTAACCTCAGCGAGTGGTGAACAAGCACGGATTTCTTATTTTTGGTTGGTTTGAACGTGGCGTCTCCCTACATATTCATGTAGTGCCTTGGTGAAGGAAGCCAGAGTGGAGAGCTAAGAGGATCACCTTTATCATTACGTTAAAATCCCTTTCTGAAATGCAACATTGCACAAGACTGTATGTGCCAAGGTCTTTCACGGGCTTCTCTTTCCTGCCTCACTTCTGGCACCACAGCCAAGACGTTTTGAAGAGGAACGAACAATTCAGGACTAATAAAAACTCCTTCTAAAAGAGCTCACTGCTACCCTGGTCTTTCAGAGGAACGGCACCACACATCTTTGTAGCGTCACAAGGAGGCAGCAAATACCCACCAAAGCTATAAAATCACTACGGAAATGCATTTTCCCCCTCGCACAACCTCCCCTTGGCAGCACTCGGAGGAGGAATCAAAGGTAGCGCTTGCTCGCTGGGCTGTGGTTCATCCTTGGCTGGAAGAGCCCTGGGGGCAGAGCGACATCAAGATCTATCTGCTGAGCTTCCTCATCCTCAACCATCCTGAAATAAGCTGAAAAGGCTCGTCCTCACACCTGTAGCTTTAAGGAAGCTGCTTGCTTTTTCCCCCTCAATACCTTTGGAAAGTCACCGGCTAAATACGGAAGGAGTTGAAAAAAAACTCAGAAGGAGAGCCGTGTTGGAGAGTGATCTGAAGTGGCAGAAAATGATTTTGCAGCGGCAGAGCCCTGGTCAAACACCGGGCTCTGCCCTCCTTTCTCCTGAACAGCCTTGGAGGTTTCTCTGCCACTCATTTCCAAATGGTTTTAAAAACAAACCTTCGCTGCAGGACTTGCTTTACCTTCTCCTTCCGATTCTTTCTCCTCCAAAAAATAAAAGCCTACCAAGAGCCTCCTTCACCCCCCAAATCCATCGTGTATTCAAGTCTTCTCTCTACACCCTCCTCAACACTTGGTATCGCCTCCTCTCACCCACCTCTCTGAAGAGAAGGTAGAGGGGATGGAAACGTTCTGGGGCTTGTAACATCCCAGTGCAGTCTGCGCGCAGTCCTGTACACACCATCACCCAACTGCTGAGGTTGGAAAAGACCTCCAAGATCGAGTCCAACCATTAACCCAGCACTGCTAAGTCCAATCACGTCCCTGAGCACCACATCTACAGGTCCTTTAAATCCCTCCAGGGACAGGGACTCCACCACTGTCCTGGGCAGCCCGTGCCAGTGGTTGGCAACACTTTTGGAGAAGAAATTTTTCCTAATATCCAACCTATACCTTCCCTGGTGCAACTTGAGCCCATTTCTTCATGTCCTATTGCTTGTTACCGGGGAGAAGAGACCGACCCCACCTCACTACACCCTCCTGTCAGGGAGTTGTAGAGTGAGAAGGTCTCCCCTCAGCCTCCTCTTCTCCAGCTGAACAGCCCCAAGTCCCTCATCATTGTGAAGCAGCACATCCCGCAGCTGTACCCGACCCACCAGGTGTTGGATTTCCCTTTTTGTGAGGCCAGTTTTTGAAAGCGGTTCCATTTTTTCCAACAGGAAAAAAGTGGAAACCCGAAAACTCAAGATGTGAAAGCAGACTGGAAGGAAAAGAGAGCCATCCAGAGACGTCTAACACCCTCAGAGAGTTTTTCATCCTGGCGAAACTTGAACTTGACTCCTCGTTTGGGTCAGGTCCTCCCAAACGAAGCTTTCACTGGCCTGTGCAAGTTATAAAAGTTTATACTTAGGCAACATAAATATTGCCATAGAAGGAGAAATTAAATTTACACTTGATGGACAATATTGTCTCTGGCAAATAGCTTCATTAAGCAATTCTCATTTCTTACATTAAGTACAACAAACGAGAAACATAGTTATGGGTAATCTTGGCCCAGTTGCCCTCAACATACGCATTTAACGCTAGCTGATCAGCCTTGAGCACCCTTCATACCACAGGGTGTTCCCACCCTGGCACAATCACCTGAACTTGAACACCCTGTCTGGTTTTATTTTGTGCTCCAAGGTTCTTTTTCCCAGCAGAGAGAAGCTTCTCTCCACTCCAGGTACCCTTAAAGCTCTTCGAACAAGGACCTTTTCATTTTTAAGCAAACTTCACCAGTGCTTCGACGCGACGCCTTCTCACGAGAAGAAAATCCATCTGGCACATTAGGGCCCAATTATTAAACTCTCCAACAGTGTTTATCAACATCAGAAGCGCTAGTAAAAAAATGGCAGTTTTAAAGGCCAAAATATACAGCAGCTTCAATACTAATGTGCTTTAACATATACAGGTCAGCTCGTTTCAGAGCGCACTGCAATGACGATCACTAGAAACACATCCCCAATTATTCGGATGAATTGGAAGCTATTTAAAAGTAAAGTTTAATATGCTGGAGAGTTACAGGACACAGTTTTAAGTACTCGACGCATTAAACCTCGAAATAATCGGAACACGTGCGCGATGCAGAAGGAAGGCACAGGGTTTTGCACGGCTGGACTTTGCCAGACAGGGATCTCCAGCCAACAGCAAACCAACAAATCTGATCTACAGACTGATGACCTCATCTTTCTGAACATGGCACCAAAGTTTAACACCACAAGTTCAGGCTAACTAGAGGTTTGAGGTCTTTGGGAAAAACAGACATTAGTGTATTTGTCTGGGGTTATGTTCGTGTGGCTAGGGTTTGTTTATTTGTTTTTGTTTTGCTTCTTAAGGTTCAGATTTGCAAGTCCTTCTACGCTGTCGCAAAGGTCAAATAAAAGGGAAAAAGTCATCTTGCAGGTCTAGAAGATGAAACTTTAAACACAACAAAAACACGGGACACATAGATTCATAGAATCATTCAGGTTGGAAAAGAAACCGAAATGGAAATTGGTGTCATTTTGATCTCTTCTGAAGGTTTTTCCATAACATTATTTTCAGGCAGAAGGCAAGGACATGGGAGCAGGTTGTAACTATGAGCGGGACTGGGGATGTCTCCTTACATTCTCAGTTCTTCTCTTACTGGGCAGTGAGTTGTCCCTGGGACAGCAACAGGCCCTTGTGGCCAAGAGGCCAGTGGGGTCCTGGGGGGCATCAAGAAAAGTGTGTCCAGCAGGGCTGGGCAGGTTCTCCTGCCCCTCTGCTCTGCCCTGGGGAGACCACCCCTGGAATGCTGGGGCCAGTTTGGGGCTCCCCAGTTCCAGAGAGACAGGGACCTACTGGGGAGAGTCCAAGGGAGAGCTACGAGGGGGATCAAGGGACTGAACATCTCTGCTGGGAAGAGACACTGAGAGACCTGGGGCTGTTCAGCCTTGAGAGGAGACGGCTGAGAGGGGACCTGATTGACGTGGAGAAATATCTGAGGGGTGGGGGTCAAGGGGAAGGGGACAATCTCTTCTCAGTGGTGCCCAGCAACAGAACAAGGAATAATGGGTTTAAGTTAGAACATGGGAAGTTCCAGCTCAACATGAGGAGAAACTTGTTGGCTGTGCGGGTGCCGGAGCCCTGGCCCAGGCTGCCCAGAGAGGGTGTGGAGTCTCCTGCTCTGGAGACTTTCAAACCCCCCTGGACGTGTTCCTGTGTGGCTGCCCTGGGTGACCCTGCTCTGGCAGGGGGTGGCACTGGGTGATCTCTAGAGGTCCCTTCCATCCCCCAACATTCTGTGATTCTGTGATTCTTGTGCAGTCTCTGCACCAACCTGGTCATGGTGACAACTCAACTCACGAGAAATACCCAAATGAATTACAGTCAGTGCTTCGTGCAGAGCTATGTGGCTCACCCAAGAGTGGACACCTCTTTCTGGTAACTGAACTGCTCCTTGGTGTCCACCACATACACTGACTGGAGGAAGAGCTTCGAGACAACACACAGAGAAACCTCAGTTGAGGTATCAAAGCTATAAACTAAATCCCACTCAATAAAGGTTTTAAAACTCCAAGTCCTCCTATCGTACCCCAAACCACAACTTTGTCACAGGAGATTTTAAAGTCCAAAAGGATAAATGGGCACAGAGAATAATGGGATTAATTAATGGAGGAGACACCAAATGGCCTCACTGCTCTGGTCCACCAGAGGACAAAGCAAAGGGTGCTGAGGACAACATGGAAAGAAGAAAGTCATGGCTGCTAAACTGTTACACTTCTTCATCTTGTTATAAATAACATGAAGTTATCCCCAAGCTCTTCATTCTCCTCCAAAAATAAAGGGTGGATGTGGAATTTAGGCTGTATTTTAGGCACATACTCAGCAATGCCATTTGTGGTGCAGTAACGAATTATTTAATAAGCAAAAAGTGCAAATAAAGTACCTGCAGCACAACTCCAGATTTGAATTATCGCAACAGGCCGTTCCCACTTACTGAAAACACGGGGCGAACGCTTACAGCCAGGAAAAACAATATACAGCACTTTAAACCACCTGCCTGACTGTCGTACGGGGACAAATGCTGCTCCCTCTAAAGTCTTCCTGACCAACAAGTCCAATTATTTGCACCAAACTAAAATCACACTGTTTGATACACAGACCTTAGTAGAGGCACGTGAAACCTCAGGTGCCACCATGAAAACACAAAACCGGCAATTTTTTCCCCCTTCATGGAATACACCTATGTCTTTAATAATCATTGTAAGAGTATGAAGGCAGTAGAGTGAGCACTGAACACTCCTAGAAAGACTTTTCAAGGGAAGATGAGACATAGAGGAGTCAAGAAATGAGGCAAATTGTGCATGTGAGGACACAGAAGCGCAGTAGAAGACATCAGAGGTCTATGGGAAACCAGCATTACAAAACTCACAATGAGATCACGGAGGAGAATCATAGAATCGTAGCACGGCTGGGGCTGGAAGGGATCTTTAAAGGTCATCCTGTCCAACCCCCCTGCAATGGGCAGGGACATCGCCAGCTAGACTACGGTGCTCAGAGCCCTGGCCAACATGACCTTCACAAAACCACAGAATGTCAAGGGTTGGAAGGAACCTTGAACAGTTCCAGGAGTGAGTCTTCCACCACCTCTCTGGGCAACTTGTGCCAGTGTTTCACCACCCTCACTGTAAAAAATATCCTCTATCTAATCTAAATCTCCCCTCTTTCAGTTTAAAACCATTATCCCTTATCCTACTGCTGCAGGCCCTGCTAAAAAAGCCCATCCCCATCTTTCTTAGAGGTCCCCTTTAAGTATTTAAAGGTTGCAATAACGTCCCCCCTGAAAGCTCTTCCAAGCTGAAGATGCTGATTTAACAAAAACTCAGGGAAAATTTGATTATACCCACTCACGTTCTCACACCCACAACTGCCAAGTGTGGCCAGTTGGTCTGGCCAACATCACTTGTGTTCCACGCAGGGAACAAGTGACGCTGGCTGTCAGATCCTCCTGGTTTCCATCCTGAAGACAGTAAACCTTGTTTATAGGGTTTTTTTTAATACCCTGTGGGGCTCCAAAGCTTCTTTGGCAGGACCCTTTGGCTTCAGGTTTGTACACAGCCTTGACCCGAATATCACAGAATCAAAGAATGTCAGGGATTGGAAGGGACCTCGAAAGATCATCAAGTCCAATCCCCCTGCCAGAGCAGGAACGCCTCGATAATGCTACACAGGAACGTGTCCAGGTGGGTCTTGAATGTCTCCAGAGAAGGAGACTCCACAACCTCCCTGGGCAGCCTGGGCCAGGGCTCCGTCACCCTCACTGAGAAGAAGTTTCTTCTGGAGTTTAAGCGGAACCTCTTATGTTCCAGTTTCAGCCCATTACCCCTTGTCCTGTCAGTGGTTGTCACCGAGAAGAGCCTGGCTCCATCCTCGTGACACTCACCCTTTATAAACATTAATGAGGTCACCCCTCAGTCTCCTCCAAACTAAAGAGCCCCAGCTCCCTCAGCCTTTCCTCATAAGGGAGATGCTCCACTCCCTTAATCATCTTTGTGGCTCTGCGCTGGACTCTCTCCAGCAGTTCCCTGTCCCTCTGGAGCTGAGGGGCCCAGAACTGGACACAATATTCCACATGGGGTCTCACCAGGGCAGAGTAGAGGGGCAGGAGAACGTCTCTTGACCTACTAACCACCCCCCTTCTAACACACCCCAGGATGCCCTTGGCCTTCCTGGCCACAAGGGCACACTGCTGGCTCATGGCCATCCTGCTGCCCACCAAGACTCCCAGGTCCCTTTCCCCTATGCTGCTCTCTAATAAGTCATTCCCCAACTTATACTGGAACCTGGGGTTGTTCCTACCCAGATGCAAGACTCTACACTTACCCTTGTTATATTTCATTAAATTTTTCCCCGCCCAACGCTCCAGCCTGTCCAGGTCTCGCTGGATGGCAGCACAGCCTGCTGGTGTGTCAGCCACTCCTCCCAGCTTGGTGCCATCAGCAAACTTGCTGATGCATGAGAGAAGTTTGTTGTACACCGAGACTTTTCCTCATTATCGTCAAGTGATAGTATATCATTTGCCCTAATGTGTCATGTAACTCGATTATTGCGAGTCTGATCCATACGTTGTAGGATATTAATAAATGCTTGTGTATGGACCTTGAGACTTGTCTCACCATTGTCCACTCCGGTGGGGAATTACAAAACTAAGTCACTTGTCCCCCTCTCCTGGGCGGGACGTGCCAGCTGCTACATCAGGAGAAGGAACAGCAGTGGTGACATGCTGTGACTTCGTTTCCACCCTCCTAATTCGGGAGCAGGAGGTCTTCTCCTGACCAGTTGCAGGGTTACCAGCCTGGTCCCTGACTGCTTTACAACTCTGTCCCCAGTTAAGAATACAAGCTACGTTTTCAACTCTTGTTCTGCTGTTCCTTGCGGTGCTTAAATAGCCTTATTTCACTCAAACTGTTCTTAAAATTTCTCTTTCACTTCTCTACAGAACTGGCCAATAAATCAGAGAAGCACTGAAGAAACAGAGATGTAATTGCCTTTTTTTTTTAAAAAAAAGAAAAGGGTCCTTGGTGAACAGTATGAATTTAGAAGGGCAAATATTCAAAATAATAAGTAATTTCACAACCGCATGCACACTGGCGAGAAATACATATTAGAGATGGGAGTGATGGCATACACAGATTTTTTTTGGACGTTGAGTACAGTAACGCTTCTCCTGTGGCTCCAATTATAAAGCAGTATTAACGACCCTATAACTCCACCGAGCTACCCAACCTTTACTCACTGACATTTTCTTAGCTTGAAATAAAACGCTAATGTGCTGCAAAACAGCACACAGCCACATGCTTGGCTTTGTGTTGACCACCGACTCCATAAGGAGCTCCAAGAGCCCCATGAGCATCTCTAAATGTGTGGGGCACACCCCTCTGACCCACAGCAGCCCAGCTCTCAAATGAAATGGAAATTACAGGCAGCGGTTTCCTCCCGCTCCACATGGTACGACGTTGTGTAACCTGCAGTTGTGTCCAGCTTTGGAGACCCAGGTATGAGGAGGACATGGAGGTGTTGGAGCAGGTCCAGAGGAGGCCACGAAGATGCTCAGGGGCTGGAGCAGCTCCCTGTAAGGACAGGCTGAGAGAGCTGGGGCTGTTCAGGCTGGAGAAGAGAAGGGGAGACCTTAGAGCAGCCTCCCCGGGCTTAAAGGGGACACAGGAGAGGTGGGGAGGCGCTCTTGGGCAGGGAGTGTAGGGGTAGGACAAGAGGCGACAGGATCAAACCCTAAGAGGGGAGATTTAGAGAAGATGTAAGGCAGAAATTCTTTACGATGAGGATGTGAGACCCTGGCCCATGGTTACCCAGAGCAGCTGTGGCAGCCCCACCCTGGCTTTGCCCAAGGCCAGGTTGGACGGGGCTTGGAGCAGCCTGGGCTGGTGGGAGGGGTCCCTGCCCAGGGCAGGGGGTTGGAACGAGATGGTCTTTAAGGTCCCTTCCAACCCAAACCACTACAAGAAAGCTGGGGAGGGGCTTGTTAGGATGTCGGGTAGTGACAGGACTAGAGGGAATGGATTGAAGCCAGAGATGGGTCGGTTCAGATTGGCTGTGAGGAAGAAGTTCTTCCCCATGAGGGTGGGGAGACCCTGGCACAGGTTGCCCAGAGAGGGGGTGGATGCTCCATCCCTGGGAGTTTTTAAGGCCAGGCTGGATGGGGCTCTAGGCAGCCTGATCTAGTGGGGGATGTCCCTGCCCAGGGCAGGGGGTTGGAATTAGATCATCTTTAGGGTCCCTTTCAACCCTGACAATTCTAAGATTCTGTGAGCACTGGCACAGGCTGCCCAGGGAGGGTGTGGAGTCTGCTTCTCTGGAGACTTTCAAACCCCGCCTGGACGTGTTCCTGTGCGCTCTGCTGTAGTTGATCCTGCTCTGGCAGGGGGTTGGACTGGATGATCTTTGAGGTCCCTTCCAACCTCAGCATTCTGTGATTCTGTGATTCCATGAAATGAACGGGCAGGTTCCTGGCTTCTCTGTAATGTCGTGTGCCTCATAGAAAATCAGCTCAACCAGTGCCTGCGACAGCCCATAAATTCAGCAGTGCTGGAGTCTTGGCAACCCAAGTTCCACCCCAAGGCCCGTAGAGGGACTGACTTGACCTAGATCATCCCAAGAGCCAGCAAAGAAACTGAAAATTGAAGCCCCCCGTTTCCCCGCATGCTTCTCCATGCAGCTCAAGACACGTCTGTGTTCTCCAGCGGCACTGCAGAAGCGAGTGTTTAGGGTGGAGTTACGACGATGTGGACAAGGGGGCTTCTAGAAGATCGACACCAGCACTGAAACATTTCCAAAAATGCCTGCAGGAAGGTGCTAACAAGGAAGCCATTGCGACCACCCATTTTCCAGAACAAGGTCTCTTTCTGCGGCAATCACAAGCAAAGAAAGAATCGATGCTCATCTCAGGTTTTGAGTTAGAGGTGCCTTGTAACCCAAAGGTGGTTTAACCAACCACCTCTCGGCTTCGCAGAAAGCGTTTTCACTGCCTCGACTCCGTGTGCAAGTTTCCAGCCAACTCCGTCTCATTAACATCACAGGGGACTATCAGATATTACTTATTTATGGGCTATCTTGGATTCAAGTGTAATTATGAAACGCACCCTAGAGCATTAAAAATGCAAGTGTTTCAATAGTTTCCCCTACAAGCAGCAGAGAGGAATCACACTGGTTATTTAGAGAGTTATAGCGACTGTAAATAAAATACTGGGAGAGGAACTTAGCACTAGTTACAGTTAAAGGATTGAAGAATTTTTAACGTATGATAAACGCTTAGTTGGAAAACACCCATAAATTGTCTTCTCCCAGATACACACGCTCTTATTTCCGTGGCATGTTAGGCTGTTAAATAATAGGGAACATTATTTCTCAAGGAGATCCATGTGACAGCAGTGAGGGAAGGAAGGAAAAATCAGTGTTGACTATCTTCAACCCGCCTAACTTTTGGTCATGTATTCTCAACCGCATCTGCTTGCTGAGATATATAATGCACATATTTTCTGCTTCAAACTGTGCTTATCTTCCAGTGACGGAGGGATCGCTCATCCTGAAGAGTTTCAAACTCTCTTACGCAGCCGTATCTGGGTCTGTGAAGAACTAATGGGTCGTTTTTTAAAGCGTGGATTGATCTTAGACCATTAAAAAAGAACGAAGGAACCGGCTGCTTCCCCATTCATTCTCCTTCCAGGCAACTCCCCTGCCACAAAGATTTTTAGGGAAGATCTTGGCTGTGATGGATTCAGCAGAACAAACGCTTAAGCCTGATCCAGAAGTCAACGCTTACTCCACAGCATGGGAAGCGAGGTGGTGGTGGTTCCCATCTGTTGTTTACCTGGAGCACACTCCACTCTGTAAAAGCTACACACTAAAAAAAACCCAAAAAAACCCAACCTCGAAAAACTAATATAAGCCATTTGTCTGAAGGACCCATCTGGAGCTCCTCGCTTTAATTAAATTTAGCACGGAACCTAAAATGAGCTATTTTTCCCACAGCTCATTTTAAAATGGGCATAATATTTCCTACTCTAAAACAGGCTGTAAGATCTAGAGCACTGTTTCCTCCACGTATATCCCTCCCGAGGGAGCTCTCCTTATTGATCAAGTATTAATTTGTGCTTGTGGAGTGTTAAAGGTTCCTAAAACAGGGGCTAACGCATTAGATTTTGAAACCTTCGATGGCCCACGATGCTTTGGGAGATGTCTGACCTCTTTGTTAGGGCTTTGCTTTTTTGGAAGTTTTGGAGGAAGAAACAAGTATTGAAATTGCTTCTGTTGGTTCCAACTCCTGGGGTCACTTCACACTAAGAAATTAACTTTACCAAGCAGTTCACGGAGGACAGAAGGGTGGTTGGCTGCAGTTGTGTTGAGAAGTTTGTGTTTAACTTGATGCATTTTTAGAGTTCAGCTTAAAATCAAAAGGTGCCACCTGAAGAGTCTGAAGTCAGTCTGTGCTTAACTCCTTGCAAAATCACTTCCTTAACTTACGAACTGCGCCTGACCACGTGCAATTTCTCCAAATTGCACGTTATTTGCGTGACATGGTAACTCAAGAGTGTGTCTTTTATACTTCTATGGCATTTGCAAAGCAACTACTTGCGGTGGTGCGATTCCCCTCCCATTTTCACACCAGAAAAGGTACCAGCAGGTGTGATTCCTTCTCTACACAGGGCAAACCGGCCTGGATTGTGGTTGTGAAAGATGGAGACCTCCAGAGCATGAAGGCATCCCCGTGACGTGCCTGGCTCCTGCCAGGTCCCGAACCAACCTGCACCTTGAATTTGGGCTGTGCTTCAAAAGGAGAAACACCAGCAACTCCAAACATGGGCCAGTCCCAGGCACAAACACAAACTGGGCACAGAGTGGGCTGAGAGCAGCCCTGAAGAGAAGGATTTGGGGGTGTTGACAGATGAGAAGCTCAACCTGAGCCGGCAGGGCGCTCCTGCAGCCCAGAGACCAACCCTGTCCTGGGATGGATCAGGAAAAGCGTGGCCAGCAGGGCAGGAGAGGGGATTCTCCCCCTTTACTCTGCTCTGGTGAGACCCCACCTCGAATCCTGCGTCCAGTTCTGGTGTCCCCACCATGAGAGGGACATGGAGCTGTTGGAGCGTGTTCAGAGAAGGCCACAAAGATGATCCAGGGGCTGGAGCAGCTCTGCTGCGAGGACAGGCTGAGGGAGCTGGGGGTGTTCAGTCTTGAAAAGAGAAGATTTCGGGAGGACCTAAGAGCTGCCTTCCAGTACCTGAAGGGATCCTACAGGAAGGCTGGGGAGGGACTTTTGACAAGAGCGTCCACTGATGGGACAAGGGGCAATGGGTTTAAGTTGAAGGAGAATAGATTTAGATTAGATCTTAGGAAGAAATTCTTCAGTGCGAGGGTGGCAAGACTTTGGAATAAATTGCCCAGAGAGGCTGTGGCTGCCCCCTCCCTGGAGGTGTTCAAGGCCAGGTTGGACAGAGCCTTGAGTAGCCTGATCTAGCTGAGAGGTGTCCCTGCCCGTGACAGGGGGGTTGGATTAGATGATCGATCTCTGAGGTCCCTTCCAGCCTGGGCCATTCTAGGATTCTATGAATTACACAGGCACGTTGGAAATACCAGAATATTTCGCCATCAGAGGGGGGCTGGTATGGAAAAGTACTCATCAAAAGTCAATTATCTTGGACAAAACATCCTCCTGGAGCCCAAACTATCGCCCGTTGGTGAACACCGATGATGTGGTGTGAGTGTTCGTTTCCACCTCAAGAAGAGGGAAATTTTATCTGAAGGCTACGCCTGCACATTCCCCTTCTTTATTAATTTTTGTGTTTAATCGCACATCTGCCTTCACAAATGTGGATGTCCACACACGCAGATTGTCTAGACATATGTATTTTTATAGCCAGGTATTCTGTATTTATGCGTTTTTATAGAAACATGCTTGCTTTGACTGAACTACCTTAAGTTGGTGTGAATCTTGTCATCTAAAGAACCTGCAATCAAGTCGCTATAACCCGTTTCACCCCATTATTTGTAAACCTCTAAATAGGTTAACGACAAAGTGCTGCAAAAATGTAACTCTCTTATATACCTTGTATCATTAATAAATTCTGAATAATCATTAGCCTCAACCTCGTCAAACTCATCCTTCCTGGGACACTTCTCCACTTCAAAAAGCCTCCCCCATTCCCAACCTCCCTTTCCCTGCATGCACAGGACAAGATGCATTTGCAGACAATTTTCTTAACGTATTTCCTAGGTCAATACTTCAGCTGTAACAGAGATTTCCATTTTCTAGGCTGTGATGTTCAAGCACAAATCCCAGCGCTATACTGAAAAACAAACCCCCCAAAATCTCTCCTAAAGAAGGAACATTTAGCCGTCTTAAATGAAAAAGTACCTGAAAAATGTCACAAAGAACTGTACCAGGTCCATAAAGTTGCTGTGTTGTGAGAACGCGATCTGCAAAAGAAAAGCAAGAGAAGAAAAAACTTGCTGTTACTTACTGGAAAGTAAATCCGCATTTAAGACGCATCGTTACGGGGATCGAAAACTTAGACTTAGTCCATTAAACTGGAAAGTAAATTCACAATTAAGATGCATTGAAAAATTAGAATACGTCCATTAACACTTTTGAAAAAGCACTGGAGTATTCTGAGGGACAAGATAATATAATTCCACATTATTTGAAAATCATATTTGGAAAAAGAAAGGAATCTAAACAAGTAACATCCCTATGATGTTGCCTTCAGGGCACACCAACCACCTTGGGAAAAACCTCCAGAAAATTAGAAGAGAGAAGTTTTAAAGAGCTGGAGAAGAGCATTCTTCATTATTCTATACACAGCAACCCTGAAGTACGACGCTTAAAAATTCCAAAATGCATGTTCCTACTCCAACAGCTCCTCGAGTGAGTAACTTACACCGAGAGCAGCAAAAAGGCACGAAACGCAGAAGAGAATAGATACTGTGAAAACAGCCGTGGCGTTCATCTCGACCCGCTCTGCCGCGATCCCCGCCGCAAAGAAAAGTGAAAATCAAGCAGATATTTTGGAGAAAGACCAGAGGGAAGGAGGGAGCAGGAAACCGGGAGGCAAAAGGGAAGATTAGGGAGCCTGGTTAAAAATAACAAAGCGGAGGGGAGGCGACGCAACTTCTGCAAGAGCAGGACTCGCGAGTTCTTTCCAGGTACCTCCTATTTCCTCCGACTATCAATCTCCGCGCCGCAACAGGAATTAACTCTTTGAGGAAGTTATTTCAAAGCTGAACCGCTTACAAAAGCTTTCCGAGGATACGGAATCAACGTTAAGGTGGGATTTGGTTTTTTTTTGTTCCTGAATAAACTGAGCGCTGCGGTTCCCATTAGCATAAACACAAATCCCTCCTCCCAGCAACAGTCACACCGCAGAATATACGCAAAATGAGTTATTGCTGGGATTTCTGTTGGCTCTAGAACACCCTCCGGTGCCACACAGGCTTTAAATACGCATTGTAACGCGGTGTAGAAGCAGACCAAAATGATTTTCTGATAAATATAGTGAAATGCTCTTAAGCTGAAAGCTCCTTCGCAGCACGGAACTTCGGTTTCGCTGGAAAGCTAAACTCGAAACCTGCAGACCAGATGCCTGTGACCTCAATATTGCAGACAAGAAAACACAGAGTTTCTTGCTGTTTTTTTTTTCCTTATAAAGCGCTTTCCAATGGCTTTCTGCTGAGGATAAGAAAGCAAGATTTCACTCTTTATTTTAAAACTCGGTGCACGCCAGCTGAGGTGGTAACTATTCCGACACTTCTTTGCAGCAAAGAATTTTCTCCCTAAAATGCCACACGCCGAAACACAAACATGCAATATATCTGGTCTGCAGAAATACGGTCTGAGAATAACTACGACCGACTAGAAAAGATGCATTTCAAAACAAAGACCTTATTCATATTTAAAAATACTTCGCAGGAGAAGAAAATTCGCAACACAAAGAGATCACCAAGAGGTCAGTCCTCTACGGATGCTCGTTAGGAGCAGGTTCTGATTCAAATTATCTGCTAATTCTTTTTAAAGAAAAGATCAATGAGGTCAAAAAATCATCTCTAAACTGCTACCGGAGAAGAGTTTCTCAGTTTTGTTGATAATACAAATGCAGGAAACAACACAGAGGAAGAAAATGTGGGGTTTTTTCACGCCAAAGAGCTACAAATGCTTTACCAGTGGTGGTTCTTTTGCCACCCCCTTGGAGCTCTTCTCCTGCAAAGACCAACACCTGAGGATCAGTAAGTCATGCATGGATTAAAAAAATGTATTAAAAAAAAGCCTAGGTTGGTTTTTGCAATTTACTTCTCACAAGCTGGAAACCCTTTTGCTATTAAACCTGACCGATTTGTGTCACAGGCAATTTGGTACCGTAATCGTTAATGGTTTGCTTACTTAGAGCTTAATTTCTCCTAATACAATCCCTTCCTAGGACTTAATTAATGCAGTTACATACAAAGTTTGGTTAGAAATAGCTGTTCGAAGCAGACCGTTCATTCTGGATACAGGAGAAATATGGTACGAATTTCTTAGCGGGAAGGAGTTTTAATTAACTTTAAACGACGGCGGAAGATTCATTTATCCCGTCTTGAATAAAACTGATTTTGTACCAAAGGAATAAGCCAAAACAACCGTGCGGCTCGTGGTGGGGACCGGCGGAGCGGAACCTCGGCTCAGGTGCAAAAGCAAGTTGCCATTTTCATAGCGTACGTGCCCTTCAAAGACTTTTTTGTTTTGGGAACAATGCAGCATCCTTAAGTAGTTAAGACGAAAACAGACCGGCAAATTAATTACGTTAAAATCTGAAGAATATTATAAAGCTTGCGTTTATCTGATCTGAAAAGGTACCTGAAAAGGCATATTAGCTTATCACGCCTCTTCTAACGCTGAAGCACCAAAAAAAAATCCCCTGGCTGCTTTCCAGAGGAGCGAAAATAGCTGGCTATATGGCCTGATAAAAATGTATAATTAAGAGCTTTGCTTTCTTTGTCATTTGATTAGCATAAAATCAAAGAAAAGAAGAAAATCTGGATACCTCTAAATAGCCAACAACCTCTCAAAAGTGCACCAGCTTCGAAACCAGCACCCACAGGCTTCAAAGGAGGCAACAGCAAAACACTTGGCCACAAATCCTCAGCAAGGGAAAAGGAATATGAACCCAAACGGCTTTTGACTAACAGTTGGCTCTGAAAACTCAAAATTCTGAAATCTCCTCTCCGAGGAGAACTTGGGGGTATCAGTTGATAAGAAGCTCAACATGACCCAGCGATGCTCACTCACAGTCCAGAAGGTCAACTGCACCCTGGGTTGCATCACGAGAATGGTGGCCAGTGGGGCGAGGGAGGGGTTTAGGGGACGTCCTGCTGGGAAGCAGCGCCGTGGAGAGAGACCTTGGAGTCCCAGTGGGCAGGGAGTTGTCCCTGGGACAGCAACGGGCCCTTGTGGCCAAGAGGCCAGTGGGGTCCTGGGGGGCATCAAGAAAAGTGTGTCCAGCAGGGCTGGGGAGGTTCTCCTGCCCCTCTGCTCTGCCCTGGGGAGACCACCCCTGCAATCCTGGGGCCAGTTTGGGGCTCCCCAGTTCCAGAGAGACAGGGACCTACTGGAGAGAGTCCAAGGGAGAGCTACGAGGGGGATCAAGGGACTGAACATCTCTGCTGGGAAGAGACACTGAGAGACCTGGGGCTGTTCAGCCTTGAGAGGAGACGGCTGAGAGGGGACCTGATTGACGTGGAGAAATATCTGAGGGGTGGGGGTCAAGGGGAAGGGGACAATCTCTTCTCAGTGGTGCCCAGCAACAGAACAAGGGATAATGGGTTTAAGTTAGAACATGGGAAGTTCCAGCTCAACAGGAGGAGAAACTTCTTGGTTGTGCGTGTGCCGGAGCCCTGGCCCAGGCTGCCCAGAGAGGGTGTGGAGTCTCCTGCTCTGGAGACTTTCCAACCCCCCTGGACGCGTTCCTGTGTGGCTGCCCTGGGTGACCCTGCTCTGGCAGGGGGTTGTACTGGGTAATCTCTAGAGGTCGTTTCCAACCCCAGCATTCTGTGATTCTGTGATTCTGCCCCTCTGCTCTGCTCTGGTGAAACCCCACCTGCAGTTCTGGGTCCAGCTCTGGGGTCCTCAGCACAAGAAGGACGTGGACCTGTTGGAGCAGGTTCAGAGGAGGCCACGAAGATGCTCAGGGGCTGGAGCAGCTCCCTGTGAGGACAGGATGAGAGAGTTGGGGCTGTTCGGGCTGGAGAAGAGAAGGCTCCAAAAGAGGAGACCTCAGAGTGGCCTCCCTGGGCTTAAAGGGGACACAGGAGAGATGGGGAGGGGCTCTTGGGTAGGGAGTGTAAAGATAGGACAAGGGGGAATGGTTTCAGACTATAAGGGTGGATTTAGATTAGATATAAGGCAGAAATTCTTCACCATGAGGGTGGTGAGACCCTGGGCCAGGTTGCCCAGAGAAGTTGTGGGTGCCTCAATCCTGGAGGTGCCCAAGGCCAGGTTGGACGGGGCTTGGAGCAACCCGGGCTGGTGGGAGGGGTCCCTGCCCAGGGCAGGGGGTTGGAACGAGATGATCTTTAAGGTCCTTTCCAACCCAAACCATTCCACGATTCTGTGAAAATATTGCTGGAGTTAATCTACAACCTGTGACTGACGTCGATTTTGACCAAAAAATTGGGATTATGCACCAGGAACTGGTTTGCATTCGTGCCTGAGTTTGTGCTTCAAGAGAAAAGAAACTCGAGAACAATTTCAAGAGGACTATCTTGTACAAAAATGGGTCCAGCTGACAGTCAACTTCTTAATCTAAACCAGGTTCACCTTAAGCCTGTAAAAGCGACCCTATCTAAAGTTACTTAAGCCTTCATAGTTCTGATTTTAATTATTTTAAAATCAGTACAAAGTACCTGGATTTCACATAGCACTAAGAAAAAATACCATCACCAACCCAACGAAAAATTTTGTTGCAATATTTTTGTTGTTGTTAAAGACAGCAAGAAGCAGATTTGTGTAAATCCTCTGACTTGCCTACAATAAAGAGATTTACAGATAAATCATCGCAACATAACTTCTTCCACTTGTGCTGGAAGTTGTTGCTATTTTAGACAAACAGAAACCAAACTATTACCCAGGACGGGGATGGGGCAAATCTCTCTCTAAGCTCAAATAATTTATAATATTATACATAATATTCATATTCCTAATATAAACCTGCCGACTGAAGAACTGCTAACATACTGAAGAACATTTCAAATATGTCATTTTCGTAACATAATTGGACATATTTTAGGTATCTAAATGGTGGAAAAAATATAAACAAACACTGAAAACACTGTTTCTACAACTTCTCTTTCCCTGCCAGCAATTCAGCATTATTCACGTGCCGTATTTTTTGCCTTTCTCCACTATTGTGTAAAGTGACTCAATCCACATCAGCGCCGCTGTTCTTTTCGACCCTCCTTCACGTTACGGATGAGAAAAAGGTAAATTGGAAACGATGTTTTTTTTTTCACCCAGGACACGCTCCCAAAATAGAACGGCGAAGGAGAGAAAAAAAATAAAAATCCAATTAGCTTACGAAACCAGAGGAGCGCGACCGAGGAGACGCAACGTGAAGCCGGCTACCGGCGCGCGGTGCTTTGCTGGGAATTCAGAAGATATCAAAAGGTCCCCGCTGCGAGATCCACTAACCTCACCTAGCAGGTGGGAGAATGCTACAGCACTCGTGTTTCGAAAGTCTACGGGACCGCACAGCACCGAAAAGCAAAGAAATGCAGAGATTTCAGGCTGTTTTGCTTTTTTTTTTTTAATTTCTTTAACATAGCCCTGGTACCAAAATTAACGAAGAAAAAAGCAGCACATGAAACCAAAAGTCCCAAGGGCTTTCAAAGAGAAAAAGGCAAGAGTCAAACGATGACATTTGTGTGCATCTTCCTCTCTTTCTTCCTCTGCCTCTTCTTCTTTTTATGGTTAGAGGCAAGGATTCAGTCTGACCTTGGAGAACACAGACAACGGTAACGGGATGCCGTGGCCTGAATGCTGAGTGTCCAGCTGAAAACCAAACGGCTTTTAAGTATTCTTGAGCGATGCCAAAGTCATTGAAACACTCGCTCTGCCCTCCGTGATAGCGATGGGGCGGGGAAAGACTGATCTTCTGCTCGAGAGGAACATCACTCCCTGCTTCGGTTCTCCTTTAAACACGAATAAATTGTGCTCCAGCGAAAGCCACCGAAGAAAACGGGGGCTCCTGGTGCTCTCCACTCAACAGGAGCATCGAGCCAACTCCACCAGCCTTGGTGGTGAGGTCTCAGGAGAAAACGAGCCAATCCAGCAATCCAGCTCCACCACCAAAAGGGTGGTCTCAGCTCTGCCACGTGCCACTCTGTGAACATCTTTGATGAGCCAAGGCAAGTCGCTAAGGCAGCAGAGAGCTCACCGTAGGGATGCGGGGGGTTTTGCCGGGATTTTTGAGCTGCTCACCCAGGGATGAGGCAAACTCAGGCAGTGACTCAAGGGAGGAGCAGGGGAAGACAACTTTTTGAGGTAGGTGGCTCTTAAAGCCTCTCCGTGATGTTAGCTCTCTGGACAACTTTTCAGAAGGAACCACCTATTCACCTCTGCAGATAAGATTTAGGGGATTCAGACATTAGGAATACAGAGATACATACCCATCATCATAGAATCACAGGATGGCCCAGGCTGGAAGGGACCTTAGAGATCATCTCATCCAACCTCCCTGTCACGGGCAGGGACGCCTCTCAACTAGATCAGGCTACTCAAGGCTCTGTCCAACCTGGCCTTGAACACCTCCAGGGAGGGGGCAGCCACAGCCTCTCTGGGCAATTTATTCCAAAGTCTTGCCACCCTCACACTGAAGAATTTCTCCCTAAGATCTAATCTAAATCTATTCTCCTTCAACTTAAACCCATTTCCCCTTGTCCTGTCAGTGGATGCTCTTGTCAAAAGTCCCTCCCCAGCCTCCCTGTAGGATCCCTTCAGGTACTGGAAGGCAGCTCTTAGGTCCCCCCGAAGTCTTCTCTTTTCAAGACTGAACAATCCCAGCTCCCTCAGCCTGTCCTCGCAGCAGAGCTGCTCCAGCCCCTGGATCATCTTTGTGGCCTCCTCTGAACACGCTCCAACAGTTCTATGTCCCTCTTATGGTGGGGACACCAGCACTGGACGCAGGATTCGAGGTGGGGTCTCACCAGAGCAGAGTAAAGGGGGAGAATCCCCTCTCTTGCCCTGCTGGCTGCGCTTCTCCTGCTCTATCCCAGGACAGGGTTGGCCTCTGGGCTGCAGGAGCGCCCTGCCGGCTCAGGTTGAGCTTCTCGTCTGTCAACACCCCCAAATCCTTCTCTTCAGGGCTGCTCTCAGCCCACTCTGTGCCCAGTTTGTGTTTGTGCCTGGGATTGGCCCCACCCAGGGGCAGGACCTTGCATTTTGACTTGCTGAAGCTCCTGCAGTTTGCACTGGCCCATTTCTCCAGCCTGTCACGGTCCCTCTGGATGGCATCTCTGCCCTCCAGTGAGTCCACGGCACCACACAGCTCGGTGTCGTCGCCAAACTTACTTCACACTCAATGGAAACTTCATCTGTGAGTCAGCTGGTCAGTGCAGGTGTCTAGCACAGGACTACCTGAACAGTTCCATAGACAAGTCTCCATTTCTAATGGGACCTTAAACACCTCAGGCACACAAAGACATCCATTTGCAGACCCCTGCATTTAGGTATTTAAAGGTCCACCGTGCATCCTTGCCCTTGTTTTCATGGATGCACTAGAAGCTCCATTCATTGTTTAAATGGGTGGAAGCTGGAAGAAGTTTAGATTCAATATTAGGAATAACTTCTTCACCGAAAGGGTGGTGAAGAATTGGAAGGGGTTGCTGAGGGTTGCTGAATGGTGGTGAAGTCACCATCATTGGATGTTTTTAAAAAAAGGTTGGATGTGGCACTTGAGGAGATGGTTCAGTGTCACGGTGGTGTAGGGCTGTAGGTTGGACTTGATGATCTTAAAGGTCCTTTCCAACTTTTATGATTCTATGATTCTATGACTAGATATAAGGACGAAGTTCTTTACCCTGAGGGTGGTGAGGCGCTGACACAGGTTGCCCAGGGAGGTTGGGGATGCTCCATCCCTGGAAGTGTCCAAGGCCAGGCTGGATGGAGCCTTGAGCAACCTGATCTAGTGGGAGATGTCCCTGCCCAGGGCAGGGGGGCTGGAACTAGATGATCTTTAAAGTCCCTTCCAACCCAAATTATTCTATGATTCTATGATTTCGCTGCCCTAGGACATCTCACCCGGCCTTCGGCTGCTGCTCCAGAAGGGCACGGGCCTCCGAGAGGCCCCACGGCCTTTCTGCCACCCTCATGGCACTACATGGCCACATTCAGGCACATCACGCCGCTGGACCGAATGCAGTTACCTTTGCGACAGGGGGCACGCAGACATCGGACCAGATGTGGAACAAGAGAAAAAAGAAGTGACTCCTGATTTATTACATCTGCTTTCAGCGTCAAGAAGCACAGAGAGATCGGGAAGTGGGTCTGCACGTCCTGGTGTTAAAAGCTCAGATGATTCAACAAAAATTATGGAAGAACAACTTCAGCGAACGGAAGAAGAAGTCAAACACAGGGTTCGAGCTTACCAAGAACCACTTGGCCTCCCTCTTGCAGAACTCTTTGACGTGGTGGCAAACTTAAAAGTAGTGTTTTTAAGTGGTAAAGAGGAAAAACTCACGTTATATGCCTGATGCGGGTTAAACAGCCCGCATCACTGTTCTCCCCAAAACACAAATCTGCAAACTTCACTAAGATGAATCTGATAAATTCAGGCTGCAGGAGCCTTGAAAGGCAACTAAATCCAGTCAGAAGCCTGACCAATGTGGCCAAAAACTTAGGCTACAGGTAGAGAAAGAATGTCTCATTATTTTAATTACTTCCACCTTTCACATCGGGCCATGGAGTAAAGCACAAAGTAGAGAAGAGCAGGGGAAGTGAAGACTCCCCATCCTCTGGGTTGACATTGTGTATAAGTTGGGGAATGACTTATTAGAGAGCAGCGCAGGGGAAAGGGACCTGGGAGTCTTGGTGGGCAGCAGGATGACCATGAGCCAGCAGTGTGCCCTCGTGGGCAAGAAGGCCAAGGGCATCCTGGGGTGTGTTAGAAGGGGAGTAGCCAGTAGGTGGAGAGAGGTCCTCCTGCCCCTCTGCTCTGCCCTGGGGAGGCCACATCTGGAATATTGTGTCCAGTTCTGGGCCCCTCAGTTCAAGAAAGACAGGGAACTGCTGGAGAGAGTCCAGCACAGGGCAACTAGGATGATGGAGGGAGTGGAGCATCTCCCTGGTGAGGAAAGGCTGAGGGAGCTGGGGCTCTTTAGTTTGGAGAAGAGGAGACTGAGGGGTGACCTCATTAATGTTTGCAAATATATCAAGGGTGAGTGTCACGAGGATGGAGCCAGGCTCTTCTCGGTGACAACCAATGACAGGACAAGGGGTAATGGGCTGAAACTGGAACATAAGAGGTTCCGCTTAAACTCGAGAAGAAACTTCTTCTCAGTGAGGGTGACGGAGCCCTGGCACAGGCTGCCCAGAGAGGTTGTGGAGTCTCCTTCTCTGGAGACATTCAAGACCCGCCTGGACAGGTTCCTGTGTAGCGTTATCGAGGCGTTCCTGCTCTGGCAGGGGGATTGGACTTGATGATCTTTCGAGGTCCCTTCCAATCCCTGACATTCTGTGATTCTGTGATTCTGTGTACCACACTTGGAAAGAATAAACTCATTAATACCTGCTCTTGCTTTCCTTCTTTGCATTACAGTATATCCTGGGGATAACGAACATGGGCTGACACCTCACAGAAGTGTCAGAGAACAAAACGTTCTCCGATTCTATGAAAACCTGTAGGTTTGTAACCTTGGTACAGAAGTTAATAGGCAAACGTAATAAGACGATCGATTGCAGAAAGAAACTCTGATTTCGCGATAACCGAACAAATCCTGTGCTCGTTACTGGTGCTTTAGAAGGAGAACACACCCCAGCTTTGTTTGGGGAGCCTTGTGTCACAGTATCCTAAAAGACAGTTTCTTTTTTGGATGGAAGGGTTCCAGCTGCCCTCGAAAAGGGATGAAAAGTGCTATGCCCCGTCTCAGTCAAGACCTGCATTCAGATGTACCAAGTACAGTTTGGCAATTTAACACATGGATGATGGAATATTGATTTCGTGAATGAAGACGTTTCACAGTGAAATGTGGATGCTGAGTCTGCGAAAGGGAAGAGAAGCATTACAACTCCTTGCCTCTGTGCACGGTTAATCATAGAATGTTAGAGATTCGAAGGGACCTCGAAAGATCATCAAGTCCAATCCCCCTGCCAGAGCAGGAACGCCTCGATAATGCTACACAGGAACGTGTCCAGGCGGGTCTTGAATGTCTCCAGAGAAGGAGACTCCACAACCTCCCTGGGCAGCCTGGGCCAGGGCTCCGTCACCCTCACTGAGAAGAAGTTTCTTCTCGAGTTTAAGGGGAACCTCTTATGTTCCAGTTTCAGCCCATTACCCCTTGTCCTGTCATTGGTTGTCACCGAGAAGAGCCTGGCTCCATCCTCGTGACACTCACCCTTGATATATTTGTAAACATTAATGAGGTCACCCCTCAGCCTCCTCTTCTCCAAACTAAAGAGCCCCAGCTCCCTCAGCCTTTTCTCATAAGGGAGATGCTCCACTCCCTTAATCATTCCAGTTGGCCTGTGCTGGACTCTCTCCAGCAGTTCCCTGTCTTTCTTGAGCTGAGGGGGTTCAGTTAAGAGCAGAACATGACACCTGCTCTGAAAAAAAACCAAAAAATATTTGTATCCTTAAGGGAACGAAGCAAAGCTCGTTACAGACCATGATTTCACTACCATTTTAACCCTTCCATAAGTGCTGCTGGTGCCCAAGTGTGCATCCATACCCTTCCTTTAACCACTTATTCCCTTATTTACCACTAACCAGCAAGAGTGCTCAGGGTGTTTGCAGCTGTAAAGTAAACCACACAACCCACTGCAGCTGAAAATTCATCTTCTCGGAGCCAGCTTTTGGGTGGACCCATACTTGGATCACAACCACTGCGCAAAGAGATGCCACGGAGGCACGAGGACATTCCCTTTCAGAGGCACCCCGGGTCTATTTTAAATGAACAATGAAACCACACCTCAATTTCAACGCTAAGGAAGAAAATTTAAGCTGCCTTGACCCCTATAAGTCTTCAAAAGCTGCAAGAACAACCTGTTCCACAGGGAAAGATTCTCTAGTCAGGCAAGTTAAGCCACAAAGTTGAGAGAAAGGTCTTACAGCAATTAATAGAAACTTGAAAAGCTCTGACACACAACGAGCCGAAGCGGAGCAAAACTCGGAGGTGGGAGATCCCAGCGAGTTTGTAACACGCCCGATGGTTTAGGTGTGGACATCAGCAGGATGAATTGTGGTGCTCAAATGAAAGTTGGCAAATTTGAGTAGGGGATAACCATCCATAGCTGTGACACCGGTTGACGCAACAGCTTAAGCCTCCGGGGGATCACAGAAAGCAGAGAAAGCCCAGATTTAAGTCCAGATGAATCTGCTCCTGCTTGCATTAAAAGAATTACTCATCAGAAATTCAAAAACCAATCCGCATCCAAGCACACTCAACTGACTGCTGATTTATAGAATCACAGAATCCTTCGGGTTGGAAAAGCCCCTTGGGATCATCGAGCCCAACCACTGACCCTACTCTGCCAAGCTCACCCCTAACCCATCTCCCCCAGCCCCACATCTCAACGGCCTTGAAACCCCTCCAGGGATGGGGACTCCACCTCCTCCCTGGGCAGCCTGTGCCAAGCTCTCACTGCTCTTGCTGGGAAAAAAATTCCTAATATTCAGTGTAACCCTCTCCTGTTGCAGTTTGAAGCCATTCCCTCTTGTTCTATCGCTAATAAGTTGCGTTATATGTGGTAGAAGAAGTAGTTCTGGCCAACTTGGTGCAGCCGAAGAGGTTCCCATGCTCAGATTTACACTCTACAAGAAGCAAAAATAAAACTCCCACTAAAGTTTGATTTCCGCACCTACTACTACGAGCCACGTTGCTCCTGCGTGAATGCCTAATGAAAGAGATAAATGACTTACTCCTCGCTCGCTGCAATACTAAGCCATCCAGCTTTATGGCACAAACGCTTGATACCGTGCAAATATAAAAAAACCTAGTTCACTTCTGAGCTTAGACCGAGGTGGAAATCGATTTATATTCCAATACCGTGCCGCCTGACTGCGGTAGTCACAAATTGTCACTTCTCAGCTAATTGGCTGCAGTCAGCAGTTGGCTCAGAAATGCCAATTATATCCGCTTTGTCTCCCCATGCGAGCCCTCGGATGGCTGCGCAGAGCCAACGTGGGCACAGCTACCTCTAAATTAAAAACCGGGCTTAAGATTTAGTCGGCTCCCCCATTTCTCTGCATCAGAAAAATCACCGCGCAAATCTGACAAAGTTATTGGTTCGATAAAGAGCCAGGCGTCGGAATAGCGACGCGCGTCGAGATTTGAAGCAAACAGCGTCCTGGAAAGGGCCAGGAATTGGAAGAGCAATCTCAGATCAGACCCTGCGCACGTACTGAGGGCAGTCATGAATGAAGAAAAACGGAAAATGAAGGAAAATGAAAAATAAAGGGAAATGAAAAATAAAGGAATAAATAAAAAACTGCCTAAAAATAAATAAAAACTATCAATAAATATGAAAAATAAATGAGTAAGAGACAGCTATCAACAAATAAAAACTATTAAAAAGTAAAAATAAATAAGAAAAATAAATGAATAAATAAGAGACACCTAAAAATAAATAAAAACCTATTAAAAACCAAAAATAAATACGAAACAACAGGCCCCAGCACTTGTTTTCAGAGCGACAGCCACAAGTAGAAGTCACTGAAGTACCAGCAAAGGCAGAGCTGCAGACGTGGTGGATCTCCCGGGTTGTGCAGGCACCCTCTGTCGGAAAACACAGGAGAGAATTCCCAGCCTCGCGAGATCTCTTGGATGGCAGCGGGCGCTTGTGGTTGGCATGGAAGAATTGGGGAAGAGGAATTCTGAGAAAATGGGTGAGCAGGTACTGACCCAGCTCTTCTCTCAACCAGGGGCCAAGCGGCCTCCAAGGAGAAGGAATTCCCACCTACAGTTCTCCCCAGAAATACAAAGTGGAACTTCTCGGGAGGATCTATGAGATGGTGGCTTCCTACCGAAGTCTTGGGGTTTGCGTTGCAACAAGGAGGCCGTCCCTGCAGGCGACTCCGTAGGCACAGCAGCCAAGGCGACGCTGAAAATTCAGGCAGCAGCTTCTAAAATATGCTCAGTGTTGGCTTCATAAAGTTGGAGGGGATGTTCAGCGAAGAGGCAGCGCTTGGGATGATAAGGAGTTGATCCAACAAGCTGAGACGGCCAAGTTAACTCAGGAAGGCCGATTTCCCGGAGTCATAGAAGAATCACAGAATCGTTTGGGTTGGAAAAGACCTTTCAGATCACCGAGTCCAACCAGTGGCCAAGCCCACCACTAACCCATGTCCCTGAGCATCCTCCAGGGATGGTGACTCCACCACTTCCCCGGGCAGCCCGTGCCACGGCTTGACAACGCTTTCCATGAAGAATTTTTTCCTAATATCCAGCCTAAACCTCTCCTGGCACAACTCGAGGCCATTTCCTCTTGTCCTATCGCTTGTCACTTGGGAGAAAAGACCGATCCTCATCTCACCACAATCTCAACAGGGAGTTGTAGAGAGCAATTCCCACGGGGAAGAGGACCCAACTTGCCCAAGCTTCGGGTCCGATCACTCCCCAAAGCGGAGAGCACAGCACAGAAATAATTCTGCCTCATTTCGGTTCTTGTAGCAACTGAACTGGTTCTTTAAATGCTTCAGTTCATTGTTTCGGTTGAAACAATTCATTGTTGCCGAATTCTGGTGAATTTTTACGTAACAACCCTTAAGACTAAAAGTGTATCTCATGATAACGGCAATTAAGTTCAGGCAAATTACTATCATCAGCTGGAGACAAGGATTAATAATATTAATCACTTCTAGCAGTAAACAGCACCACAGACTTCAGCTACAGAATGAAAAAAACCCCTTTGAGTTATTTTAAGGGAACCGAACCAAGCGGTCAAGGCTCTCCCAACCTCACACACTGCCTGTAGACAAAAATCTTTGCTCATCGCTGACCTCTCAAAATCTCAGTATCGGTAAAGTGTCCAGCTGAATGCCTTCAAATGTGATTTTTATGCTTGGAATTCAAAAGGAAAATTAAAATAAAAGGTATACAAGAGGTGTCGCGTTGCTCCTGTCTCCAAACAACTCACTCCCGAGTGCTTCTCTCCGTCCAAGAAGGGATTTCTCGGCGCTTACAAACTCGTGTCCACGCCTAACCTGGAAGACTGACCTCCAGGCTTGGTAGAAGTCACTTGAAAATGGATTATTGGAGCAATCCTGTATGTTGCCTGTTTTCTACAACCTCTAAGCAACAGTATCTTCCCGAACACAGCACAAAAACTATTTTTCACGTCAAACTTTTAACTAGAGAAAAACCTCTTTGCTAAAAGGTCTTGCTTAGTACGTGAAACGCAGGTAAGGAATCCACTGCTTTAGGAGCAATTCAGCTGAGAAAAACAATAATTACATTAAAAAAAAGGAGTACGTTTTTCACTGCTTGGCTTCCAAGTTCAAAAAACAGGAGGTTTCTTGAAAACCTACATAAAAAAAAAAAAGAGCTTACAATCTGCAGCCAAGAAGAACGTTTTGGTGATGGAGCAAGATTTTCTTGCCGCTGCGTCCTTTAAGCGTGGGGGTATTCCTTATTTTCAACAGATTTGGATTTACACGCGAACGTGATGATCAATTCTGGAGATGAGGCAGGTCTTGAGCAACTTGGGAAAAAATTGTTAAAAATAAAAACTGGACAGGGAAAATCAGCATTAAAGCAGGTCAAGGGAGGGGATTCTGCCCCTCTGCTCTGTCCTGGTGAGACCCCACCTGGAATACTGGGTCCAGCTCTGGAAATCTCAACACAAGAAAGACGTGGAGCTGTTGGAACGAGTCCTGAGGAGGGCGACCAAGATGCTCAGGGGCTGGAGCACCTCTCCTACAAGGACAGGCTGAGAGAGATGGGCTTGTTCAGCCTGGAGAAGGTTCCGGCGAGACCTTATAGTGGTCTCCCAGTACCGGAAGGGTCTACAAAGCTGGGGAGGGACTTTTGACAGAAGCCTGTAGGGACAGGATGAGGTGTAATGAGTGGAAGCTGGAAGAGCGTAGGTTTAGACTAGATCTAAGAAAGAAGGTCTAGAGCCACAGGTATGATGGAGGGAGTGGAACATCTCCCTGGTGAGGAAAGGCTGAAGGAGCTGGGGCTCTGCAGCTTGGAGAAGAGGAGGCTGAGGGGTGACCTCATTCATGGTTATAAATATGTCAAGGGGGAGTGTCAGGAGGACGGAGCCAGGCTCTGCTCAGCGGCGTCCAGTGACAGGACAAGGGGCAATGGGTACAAGCTGGAACATAGGAGGTTCCATAAAAATATGAGAAAAAACTTTTTTCACTGTGAGGGTGACAGAGCCCTGGCCCAGGCTGCCCAGGGAGGGTGTGGAGTCTCCTTCTCTGGAGACATTCAAACCCCATCTGGACGCGTTCCTGTGGGACCTACTCGAGGTGATCCTGCTCTAGCAGGGGGTTGGACTGGATGATCTTCAGAGGTCCCTTCTAACCCCAAACATTCTGTGATTCTGTGATACCCTGAGGGTGCTGAGGCACTGGCACAGGTTGCCCAGGGAGGTTGGGGATGCTCCATCCCTGGAGGTGTTCAAGGCCAGGCTGGACGGAGCCTTGAACAACCTGATCTAGTGGGGGATGTCCCTGCCCATGGCAGGGAGTCTGGAACCAGATGATCTTTGAGGTCCCTTCCAACCCAAACCATCCTACGACTCTATCAAACACTCCACTTCTCCCAGCTGCAAGTGCGGCTGCCTCGGGGAAGGATCCTGACACCATGTGCGTGCGGGGTGAGTTACGTTCGGCCGCACACCAGCTACTTCTGAAGAGCTTCAACGTGCAAAATATTAAAACTTTGGCACACAACAGCTCAAACGTTCTCTCCCACCCTGGAAGTCCGGCGAAAAGATGAGCTCTACAGTCTGCAACCACTCGCATGCCAAAAACTTTAAAGGAATACAAGTTGTTTTCCTAAAGAGCTTACAACGTGAGTACACAAGCAGGAACCACAAATAAAAAGAAGAGTAGAGTAGCTAAGCCCGTACTAGCAAATTTATTTATTTATTTATTTATTTAACTGCCAGGTGGAAACAGGCAAAACCTTGTGTCTTGCACCATTTCTCACCAGGCAACAGGCTGGAAACACGTCCAAGCTCTGTGTCGCAGCTGCATTAGTGGAGAAAAGGTTCTGTCTCCCTCTGCCAGGAAGCCGTGTTTTCTAAAGATCACGAGGGACGGGAGATTTAAAATGTTTATCCATCTGTGTAACAACAGGTCTGGGTCGGGCCCAAAGAGTTGTGGTCAATGGAGTTAAATCCAGTTGGCGGCAAGTCACGAGCGGTGTCCCCCAGGGCTCGGTGCTGGGGCCACTCCTGTTTAACATCTTCATCAACGATCGAGATGAGGGGATCGAGTGCACCCTCAGCAAGTTTGCAGGTGACACCAAGCCGGGAGGGAGCGTCGATCTGCTGGAGGGTAGAAAGGCTCTACAGAGGGACCTGGACAGGCTGGATCGATGGGCCCAGGCCAACTGCCGGCATTTCAACAGAGCCCAGTGCAGGGTCCTGCATTTTGGTCACGGCAACCCCCTGCAACGCTACAGGCTTGGGGACGGGTGGCTGGAAGCTGTCTGGCAGAAAAAGACCTGGACGTTCTAATCGACGGGCAGCTGAGTATGAGCCAGCGTGTGCCCAGGTGGCCAAGAAGGCCAACAGCATCCTGGCTTGTGTTAGAAATTGCGTGACCAGCAGGAGCAGGGAGGGGATTGTCCCCCTGTGCTCAGCACTGGTGAGGCCACACCTTGAGTGTTGGGTTCAGTTTTGGGCCCCTCAGTGTGAGAGGGATCTCGAGGTGTTGGGAGCGAGTGCAGAAGAGGGCGACAAAGCTGGTGAAGGGCCTGGAGAATAGACCTTACGAGGAGCGAGTGAGGGAGCTGGGACTGTTCAGTTTGAGGAAGAGGAGGCTGAGGGGGGACCTCATCATGCTCTACAGTTACCTGAAAGGACGTTGTAGAGAGGTTGGTGCTGGTCTCTTCTCACAGGTCATTAAGGACAGAACCAGGGGGAATGGGTTCAAGTTGCAACAGGGTAAGTTTAGGCTGGACATTAGGAAGAAATTCTTCATGGAAAGAGTGGTCAGACCCTGGAACAGACTGCCCAGGGAGGGGGTTGAGTCGCCATCCCTGGATGTGTTTAAGTGTCGCTGAGATGTGGTGTTGGGTGAGACGGTTTAGGGGTGAACTTGTAGTGTAGGGTTAATGGTTGGACTCGACGATCCCAAGGGTCTTTTCCAACCTGAACTGTTCTATGATTCTATGACTTAAGTCTCTGCAGAAATTCTAAAGATTTTGCATCCTTACTAAGCATATATATATATATATTTTTATATCTATAGTTCAAAGCAAAGTAAGTATATATTTATGCAAATAGCCAAATAAAAATACCTTTTAGCAACAACACTTCTCACATTATTACGCAATCCGGAGGCCAAACGCTGTTTCAACCCTAGTGTCCCAACGCTACATAAAAAACCCCACAAATGTACTTCCAACAAATTATCTCTTTGCAGGGAGAAAAGAAAAAGAGAAAATTACAAACAAACTTGAGCAATCGCTGCAAGTTCAACCCTCTTGAGGATTTTTTTTTTTTAAATGATGAACACGTAGAGTTACGAAATAAGATGCTGGCAACTTTAACAAATGTGTTTTCCTCCTTCACGAGCTGGAGGACCGGCAGCCTGCTCTGTGTTACAAGCAGAAAACCAGAGGGAACCCATCGGGTGCGTCGAAAGGAAACTTTAAGCCGTGGAGCACAGGGTACGTGAGCTGATGGAAAGTCTGAACAACCAGCTGCCGTGTTACCCAGCGCCAGGAATAATTTTTTTTGAAAGCTCTGAAGTCTGAAATCATAGGCTGGGCTGGTTTGCTCAGCAAGGTTTTATTTGTCGAGAGCCTTGGCCATGATTTTGCATTAAAGAAATCTGAACACGGAAAAAAATCACATTGCTGGGGAGGGAAAAAGAACCAAAATAGAGAGAGAGATATATATTTATATATTTTTATGTATATTTATATATTTTTATGCATATTTTTATATATATATATATATATACATAAAAACAAGCTCTTATATTAGCATTAAAAAAGGACAGGTGGTTACTATCTGTCGCTAAAGAACATTTCTTTCACCATTCTGTCATGACAAACTTCTCCATAAAACACTGAACCGACAAAGCGATCTATTGTGATCGATTCCAATCCCCACAGTCAAAAAATTCACGTAATTCAAAGAGACTTTGGGCCCAGGTGTAGGAACCAGGACGGCGCTAGTCATGCGTGCCAAACTGTTTTCACAAATAACTACGCACGACGCTCCTAATTCATGAAAAAAAAACAAAAGAAGAAGAGAAAAAAAGGACTGATTTACGAAAAAAACCCAACAAAACATAACAAAACCCTCACTCACCCCATAAATTCATTATTACCCAGGGCTGCGATAGCCCTGAGTCCAGCTCTCCACGCTGCTCACCGGTGCTGCGGGCAGCAAGAATTGCCAGTACGGTGTGAAAAAAATAAATAAAGTTTTTCAATACTAGGAAGACAGGATAAAGTCTCCCATTAAGTGAGAGAAAAGCAAGTTTCAGCTACAGGGACCAGTATTATTCAATATATTCATCGATGACTTGGATGAGGGACTAGAGAGGACTATCAGCAAGTTTGCTGATGACACCAAGCTGGGAGGAGTGGCTGACACGCCAGAAGGCTGTGCTGCCATCCAGCGAGACCTGGACAGGCTGGAGGGTTGGGCGGGGAAAAATTGAATGAAATATAACAAGGGTAAATGTAGGGTCTTGCATCTGGGTAGGAACAACCCCAGGTTCCAGTATAAGTTGGGGAATGACTTATTAGAGAGCAGTGTAGGGGAAAGGGACCTCGGGGTGCTGGTGGGCAGCAGGATGGCCATGAGCCAGCAGTGTGCCCTTGTGGCCAGGAAGGTCAATGGCATCCTGGGGTGTGTTAGAAGGGGGGTGGTTAGTAGGTCAAGAGAGGTTCTCCTTCCCCTCTGCTCTGCCCTGGTGAGACCCCATCTGGAATATTGTGTCCAGTTCTGGGCCCCTCAGTTCAAGAAAGACAGGGAACTGCTGGAGAGAGTCCAGCACAGGGCAACTGGGATGATGGAGTGGAGCATCTCCCTTATGAGAAAAGACTGAGGGAGCTGGGGCTCTTTAGTTTGGAGAAGAGGAGGCTGAGGGGTGACCTCATTAATGTTTACAAATATATCAAGGGGGAGTGTCACGAGGATGGAGCCAGGTTCTTCTCGGTGACAACCAATGATAGGACAAGGGGTCATTGGCTGTAACTGGAACACAAGAGGTTCCGCTTAAACTTGAGAAGAAACTTCTTCTCCGTGAGGGTGCCGGAGCCCTGGCCCAGGCTGCCCAGGGAGGGTGTGGAGTCTCCTTCTCTGGAGACATTCAAGACCCGCCTGGACACGTTCCTGTGTAGCATTATCGAGGCGTTCCTGCTCTGGCAGGGGGATGGGACTTGATGATCTTTCGAGGTCCCTTCCAGTCCCCGACATTCTGTGATTCTGGGTTTGTTTCCGACAAAAACAGACCTGTGGAGCCACCTGTGAGTGTCCCTCGAGCGCGGGTGGCTCTGCCGTCCCGTCCTTCAGTTACGTGAGCCAAGAGCTCTGTGGTTTTGTCACCTCCTGTTACTACGGGATGTATTTTTCCCCCGCGGTTCAGCCAGGCTGTGTCTCCTGCCGCGCCGGAGCACGGTGGCCACTGGTATTTTATCGGCAGCACGCTTTTCCCCTCTGCACTGACTCAGCTCGCTGCTCTCCGACTCTCTAAATAAGCTTTCACGTAAGGAAACATATCGTGCTCTTTTGGTAGCTGTAAAAGCTTCCCAGCGACGCCTCCCATCCCTCGTATTTCAACCTGAGGTTTACATTTATGTTCAGTGGTGGAAAAGGGTATTTTCAAGAGCTACAAGTAACGGCGACTGCACATCATCGCCCCGGGTCTCACCCAGGAGAAACTAATTGCCTAAATCCACCGCAAATTAATTCTGCGGTTTTTTGATATGATGCTTTCCAGGCTTGCATCATACAAGATGAAGAAAAAAAAAAGAAGAAAAATAAAAGAGATCAGTTTCCTTAAAAGTAAGACAACTCTCACATCTGAAAAAATCTCACCCTAAAAAATCCTCCCGATGTTATTAAACACAAATCTCAGTCTGTGTCTCTCTGTTCTCCCATAATTTCTCTTCCTTATCCAGCTGAAGTTTTGCCACAGCCACTCGAGCAGAATTCCAACGCTATGTGAAGATATTGTTATAGGTGGAAGAAACTTCTTAGCTCCATGAACAAACCCGCTAACAGATTTGCTCATTAGCTTTTTGGCATCGTACGGCCATTTCACATGATAAGTAGAAGTGAAACAATTAGTCCTCCCTTAGAAGGTGTCTAAGTTTAAAGGATAAGGAGCAGGTCACAGAATCACAGTATGTCACGGATTGGAAGGGACCTCAACAGATCATCTAGTCCAATCCCCCTGCCAGAGCAGGATCACCCAGACGATGTTACACAGGAACGTGTCCAGGCAGGGTTTGAATGTCTCCAGAGAAGGAGACTCCACAACCTCCCTGGGCAGCCTGTTCCAGGGCTCCGTCACCCTCACTGAGAAGAAGTTTCTTCTCGAGTTTAAGCGGAACCTCTTATGTTCCAGTTTCAGCCCATTACCCCTTGTCCTATCAGTGGTTGTCACCGAGAAGAGCCTGGCTCCATCCTCGTGACACTCACCCTTTAGATATTTGTAAACATGAATGAGGTCACCCCTCAGTCTCCTCTTCTCCAAACTAAAGAGCCCCAGCTCCCTCAGCCTTTCCTCACCAGGGAGATGCTCCACTCCCTCCATCATCCCAGTTGCCCTGTGCTGGACTCTCTCCAGCAGTTGCCTGTCCCTCTGGAGCTGAGGGGCCCAGAACTGGACACAATATTCCACATGGGGTCTCACCAGGGCAGAGCAGAGGGGCAGGAGAACCTCTCTCGACCTACTTGCTACTCCCCTTCTCACACACCCCAGGATGCCCTTGGCCTTCTTGCCCACGAGGGCACAGTGCTGGCTCATGGCCATCCTGCTGCCCACCAGCACCCCCAGGTCCCTTTCCCCTGCGCTGCTCTCCAGCAGGGCAGTCCCCAACCTGTGCTGGCACATGGGGTTGTTCCTACCCAGATGCAAGACTCTACACTTTCCCTTGTTATATTTCATTAAATTTTTCCCCGCCCAACGCTCCAGCCTGTCCAGGTCTCGCTGGATGGCAGCACAGCCTGCTGGTGTGTCAGCCACTCCTCCCAGCTTGGTGTCATCAGCAAACTTGCTGATAGTACTCTCTAGTCCCCCATCAATCCCACAGCTCATGCGGTTGCTCTCAGATAAGAAAGGAATTGCTAATACTTGAAGACTTCTACACACAGCTATGAAAATTAGAAAGGATAAAATAATAGGTGATACTAGATGGTTCTTAAGTTTACCCCATGAAATGAATTTGATAAATGTTGATAAATATTTAAGAGCCCAGTAGTACCAACCTTTACAGAAATTATTTTTTCTAATGCAAAAAACCCCCTACATTATTCAGCAAAACTGTGAGAACCCTTGCCAGGAGAGATCCGTGAGTTCCTAGAGCTCACCCAAGCGGAGCTGAAGTTGTAGATACGAAGCCCCCAAGACTTGAGGATTGGGGGAAAAGGATGAAAATGCCATGCAACAAATAGAGCACTCAGGAAAGCTGAGCAGGAGAGGTTTTCAAGGGTACTGAAGCCACCAGTAGCTCCAGTAAAAAGTCCTGAAGTTGCAACACATCCCAGCAAGGGTTAACTGCCTCCGAGAGAAACCCTCGTTTTCCAGAAGCTGACAAAAACGCTACTTAATATGAAAGGGAACAACTTCCAAAAGGAGAAAAAAAATGTCATCGGGCCGATGCCAAAAATAAGAAGGCAGGAGCAGATGAAAAGGAAGCAGCTGTTTCGTGTTTCAACGTATCATTTAACTGCTCTGGTTTCAATCTCCCCGTCCCCAGCAGAAGACGTCAGTTCGCCCGTTCCGAAAAACCAGCCCGTAATTGCACGTCTCCAGAAGTAATTACGTTCGAGGGCACATTTCATCAGATTAACAAATTGATTTACGTTTCGTTGTTTGCCTTAAGGCAAAGCCCTCGCCGCGGCGAGAGGGGCTCAAAAGCACCTGCAGTTGTGTCTAAACAAAGGCAAGGGACATCATTAGCAAACAACTGCACCGCTCCAGCCCTGTCAGAAGTGAAAGAAAAAGAACATTTTTTGGAACAGAAGGGTCCCAGAGCGCTGAGGACGACTCCGTCTCTGCACCTACATCCATTCCTCATTAAAGGCGCACGAGGAGCCGGCAGGGAAGCTCTCGAGCTCACCACCCTCAGCACGGTTTTCAAGCCTACATAATTATTTTACCAAAGCAATCGCTGCTTATCTACGTGCGCTTTATTCTCTTCGGCCAACAACAACGGCATTTTTTCTGTAGCTTTATGGAGAGCTTTGATTCGATTACCTGATGAACCACCTTCATTTAGAGGAAGGTTGGCAACCCCCATGGGTCACAGCCAGTCCTGGGGGTATTTAGGAACCCTATCGAATACTTCATGTTTCCTCCAGCGATGAATCAAGGCATCAGAGCCCGCTACAGATTCTGCTGTTTAACCGCGGCGCCGTTTCTTCACTCTATCTTCTTCCAAAGCCTTTTTCTGAGAAACCTCCAAGAGGTGAGCCTGGAGAGCATCGCCGCTGGCGATATCCGCGTCACCTTAAAGAGATCGAAAGCCTAAAATAAAAGGGAAATTGGCAGCGTGGGATCGGACGTTCCTCCAGCTCTTGGCAGGAGCTATGGGGTACCCCCAAAAGCGTCATCCATCATTTCACTCCACGAGAAAACAAACGCTTCCCGAACCCCATCAAACACCAAGTAAAATTAAAGCTTAATTGAAACTGGTATTAAGATCCACGCCGATGGAGACCACCTGTTTTATGGGCAACGCTGCCAATAAACGTAGCAGGACGGGAAAGTGTGTCAGAAGAAGAAATTCAATCCCAAACTGCTTTAATGAAGATTTCCTTTGAAAATGGAGAACTCGGGAAGATTTCATTACTTGCACGCTGCCGGACACGAGAACCATGAAAGGTTAAAATAATGATGATAAAGATCAGAGCTTTGAGGACTGGGAAGACTTTTTAAGAATGTAATTCCTGGCACTTTATAGAACATTGGCTATTGTTTTCCACCTAAATAGCCACGCTCAGCGTAAGAGAAAACAACTCTGCTTTAATCAGCCGGAGAGCTGCTCCTTAGAAGAATCTCAGTCTAGTTTATAACCCATCTCTTCTCTGAAATCCAGCTGACACCAGCAGCATATGGCTCCACGTGAATTTTGCCTACATACACAGGAAATCACAGAATTGTTGAGGCTGGAAAAGACCTCAGAGATCATCAAGCCCAGCCTATGGTATCTCCTGGCTTGAGGAAAAAAACAAATTTACGACGTTCTATTACATATTACAGCTCTGCAAAGCCGTACAGATGCGAAGAGAACCTGCCCTCTGACATCCCTACATAGATTTTCAGCGTATCGTTGTCAACCAGCAGGAACTGCTTCAACAGGTCGAAGGAGGCCATCAGTGAAAACAGCAGAATCCCAAAGCAAACGCTTTGGTTGCAACGAGAGGCAGAGCAGAACTCTTTGGTTGCACGGGACTAGACAGAGCTTAGGCTATTCCCTTAGACTAACAACGAAGGAAAGGAGAAAAGGTCATGAAAATGTATCAAAATTAGCAGTCACAGGTCTAATATACGAAGCACTCGAATCCAAGAAAGTGTCGTTTTTGAAAGCTTTACTCAGAGCAGAACTGTACTCCCACGTTTATTTGAGATCTTACTCAATCGCGGCAGCGCGGCTCTTAACCCGAGCTCTAAAAAGCAGCATTTTGCTTCCAAACTCGGATGCAGCCCCAGCCTGGCAGTGCCTGTGCGTTAACAAAAGCACCGTAAAGGAGGGAGCCATAGGAAAGCAGCTCGTTAAAGAGCACATCACCCCAGAGGTTTGCACGTAACCTTTTGCAGTTCACTCAGAAACACAGAATCTTAGAACTGTCAGGGTCAGAAGGGACCTTAAAGATCCTCTCGTTCCAACCCCCCCTGCCATGGGCAGGGACATCCCCCACTAGATCAGGCTGCCCAGAGCCCCATCCAGCCTGGCCTGAAAAACTCCCAGGGATGGGGCTGCCACCCCCTCTCTGGGCAACCTGTGCCAGGGTCTCCCCACCCTCATGGGGAAGAACTTCTTCCTCACGGCCCATCTGAACCGACCCAGCTCTGGCTTCAATCCATTCCCTCTAGTCCTGTCACTACCCGACATCCTAACAGGCCCCTCCCCAGGTTTCTTGTAGCCCCCTGAGATACTGGAAGCCACAATAAGGTCTCCTCGGAGCCTTCTTTTCTGCAGACTGAACAGCCCCAACTCTCTCAGTCTGTCTCCACAGCAGAGGGGCTCCAGCCCTCTGAGCATCCTCGTGGCCCTTCTCTGGACACGCTCCAGCACATCCAGATCTCTCTTGTGCTGTGGCTCCAGAACTGGACGCAGGACTCCAGGTGGGGTCTTACAAGAGTGGAGCAGAGGGGGAGAATCCCCTCCCTCGCCCTGCTGGCCACACACCTCCTGATGCAGCCCAGGACACGATTGGCTTTCTGGGCTGCAAGTGCCACTGACGGCTCATGTTGAGCTTCTCATCCACCAGTGCCCCCAAGTCCTTTTCTGCAGGGCTGCTCTCAAGCCAGTCCCTGCCCAGCCTATAGCGGTGCTTGGGATTTCCTCCCTTGCACTTGGTCTTGTCAAACTTTTTTGAGGGCCAGTTTAGTTCACTTGGTTGAGTGTGGTCCTGAAACACCAAAGGTCACGGGTTCGATTCCCGTTTGGTCCTCATGTGTTGCCTGATCTAGTTGAGAGGCGTCCCTGCCCATGACAGTGAGGTTGGATGAGATGATCTCTAAGGTCCCTTCCAGCCTGGGCCATTCTATGGTTCTATGATTCTATGACTCATGAAGTTGGCCAGGGTCCACCTCTCCATAGAATGGTTTGAGTTGGAACGAACCTTGAAGATAATCTCGTTCCAACCCCCTGTCCTGGGCAGGGACCCCTCCCACCAGCCCAGGTTGCTCCAAGCCCCGTCCAACCTGGCCTTGGGCACCTCCAGGGATGAGGTTTCTTTGGGCAACCTGGTCCAGTGTCCCACCACCGGGCACACCACGACAGGAGCAGGCACCCAGGCTGCGTGACCCAGGGACCGGCGAGCGTGGATTCACAGATTCGTGCCAGTGACCCGGCGCCACCACCAAAAGCAAACCCCGCAAACCTCAGGCTGATTTAATTACAGTACGTTTGAGGCCGCCCGCAATTTTGGGGTCTCCCGTTCATCACAGTTTCTGCGTTCGATGTTTCTGGCATCTCCAGGGAAAGCAGAGCTCAGTTGAAGGGAGATGAATTGTTTCCACCTTTCGGTTCATCGCTCACCGTTCTTGGCGGATGAACTAGACAGCCACTCAACATTCCGAGCAGGTTCTACAAATATTTCCCTATCACGGTAAAAAGGGTATTCTGAAATCTCGAAAATAATTATGACAACGCATTATGTGACCGAGCTAAGCTATCCACAGCACATTAATTTTCTGTGGAGAAAGGAATAAAGCTTTAGAAGGGGCTGTACAGACCCACAGTCCTGAAATAAATCAACTGGAGGTTCCTCCAGCTCTGACAGCCCATGCAGAAGTTTGAGAAACTAAAAAAAATGCAAGCAGCCGAGGCAATTTTAGCTATTTTTCCACTACAGCCTTTAGGAAATCAGAGCGGAAGGCAGCAATTTCGGTGATTTGAAAATCTCCCACCGATTACCACGTCCTCCCGGTCCTCCGACGGCGTCAAACGCCGCTGGGGCGCTTTTCCAAGGCGCCGCGTGCCACGACGCCGCGTCGCCGCTTTTTTAAAGCCCAGCACGACGACGAATTGCCGGGCACACGATACCCAGCGAATACCCGGCGAGATTTTTGCAAACGGTGCGTTCTGCACGCGAGAGGCTGCGGAATCCGTCCGTCTCTTTCTGCTCCTTGAAGCATTTGGCTCGTAATTAACGTTTAAGCGCATCCAAATTAAAATACTTCAACCAACGCGGCGGAAAGAGAGGAGGCAATTGCCAGTTAATGATACAATTACAAACTGTGTTTTTTTTCCTTAATCAGCTCCTGGGTGTCAGAGTCAGAAAGCAGAGATCAATGCGAACGTTTCCTAGTAAGGGCTCTGATCTGAAATCAAACGGGACAGAATGTTAATGAAAACAATCGTTTGGGTACGAAGAGGACAAGTTTTTTTATTTGGCGAGCGGTAGAAACCACCAGCACCACGTCAAGCTGTGACGGAGCGGAAAGCTCAAAGCCACGAAAAACGGGTTGAAGTCAACTACATCAGCAACTCGGAATTTTCAAGCCCCGTGAATTCAGGAGAGCTGGGATCAATTCCCAGGGGAAATACGTGCATGGTTTGAACGTCGCTAAAATCCGCAGGCGTTTACACAAGTATCAAAGAGAGTTTCGAATTCTCCCCGTGAACTACTTGTCATCTTCCAGGACTGAAGTTTCAGCTCCGAGCAAGCTGGATTTTTGTGTCAGGATTGAAAAAACAGGGAAAGAAATCCCCTGAAAGTTTCTGCACTGAATTTCCTCGCTTCCTACAGCTGATTATTGGTATTCTACAGTCGTCTGAGAAATATTTTGAAAGAATAACGAAGCAAACTTACAAGATTAAGAAACCACTGGGGGGGGGGGGGAAAAAAAAAGGGAAAAAAAGGTCATTTTACATTTACATCCCTGCGGAAAAAGTCCATCGCCAGCCCTAACGACATCTGTTAATGTACTTTTTTCATTGATGTGCTCTCAGTTCGGAGGGAGAGAAGGGATTTTTAGGGCAGGGAAAAAGGTGAACAGCTGGGAAAGATTTGCACGACGCTTAGAAAGCCAGCTGAGCTGGCTTTCTAAGCGTCGTGCAAATCTTTCCCAGCGGAGAGGAGCACGGAAAAATTAGAGACCGGCAAAGAGCGCGACGTTTTCGACGAGACCTTACCTGGGTTTTCACCAAAGTCTGGCAGGCAAAGGTTTGCAGGGAACTCCGCAACGTCACCTTCATGCTCGGAAACCCCTCAGGCAGGAGGCGTCAGGAAGCCGAGCGATGGTTATTTTGAAGGTTTTCTGCATTTTGCAGCTGTAGCTCTTTTTTTCCGAAATAATCGAGTCAATAAAGCAGGCGGGGGCGAGACAATCCTAAAGCGATAAAGTTGGCGAAACAACGCCAAAAAAGAGCCCGAAGTGAAGTGGTTTCGAAGAGAGGCGGAGCAAGAAGGAGGGGAAGAAGGAAAAGAAAGCCAGGATTCGGCATTGGCAGGGACACAGCTATCTCTCACACAAAAGAGCATTTATACTCTCCAAGTCTGGATTTGAACATGCAAGAAGACGGGGAAAGAGAGACAGATTTCAATCAAAGACTTGAGAAAAAAGTTTCTAAATTTTTTTTTTTTTTAAAAAAAAAATCATGTGAATTGCAGAGAAATTGCTCTGCTTTTCTTGGTCGCAAGACCTTGTATATACATAAACGCTTCTGTTTGGATCCATCTACTCTATTTAAATTGAAAGTAAGCCAGGAAAAGAGTGTATGTAAAATTATTGTTTACGGTGATATTCAAAAAAAACCCCCAAAACACCAGTTGGACGTGCTGTGTCACACAGGAACAGAGCAAATACACGCAGCAGCTGCAAGGTGACGTGCACACACGAGGAAAGAATTTTTTCCAGCAGTCTGGCAGTCAGCTTCACTGACTTCATCCTACTTCTTCTATTAAAAACATTCCGATTTCAAACAGAAACACGTCCCGTAGCTGAATCAAGTTTAAGCGTGCGATGGCGACGAGCAGAAATGCAGGATGCAGGTTTGCATCCCGGCCGTACCGTGACGCGTAGCACCGATTCACAACTCAGCTTGCCCCGAGGGACTAAACCCAAGACTAAACTGAGTCAAAATTATTCCGGAGAAGAAAGGAGCGTGGGATGAGCGCTGAAGGAGCAAGCAGGAAAGAGGAGAGGTCAAGGAGTGAGAAGTCACCCCGTGGCTCTCTTTTAAACCTTGTAGTGAAGCCCAGTCAAGGATTGACTGCTAGGAAGTCAAAGACTCACAGAATGGTTTGGGTTGGAAGGGGCCTTAAAGATCATCTTGTTCCAACCCCCTGCCTTGGGCAGGGACCCCTCCCACCAGCCCAGGTCGCTCCAAGCCCTGTCCAACCCGGCCTTGGGCACTGCCAGGGAGGGGCTGCCACAGCTGCTCTGGGCAACCTGGGCCAGGGTCTCACCACCCTCACAGGGAAGAATTCCTTCCTAATATCTAATTTAAATCCACCCCTTTAGTCTGAAACCATTCCCCCTTGTCCTACCCCTACACTCCCTGCCCAAGAGCCCCTCCCCATCTCTCCTGTGTCCCCTCTAAGCCCGGGAAGGCCGCTCTAAGGTCTCCCCTTTCAGAGGCTTCTCTTCTCCAGCCTGAACCGCCCGAGCACGAAAGGCAGGAGAGTGTCCAACAAAGGGCCACAACGATGATGAAAGGATGGAGCGTTGCTGCCATGATGCAAGGTTGAAGAGAGCTGGGACTGCTCAGCCCGAAGAAGAGAAGGCTCGAGGTGGATCCCAGGGTGTACCAATACCTGGGTGCAAAGAGGATGGAACCAGGTGGTGCCCAGTGATGGGACGAGAGGGAATGAGCACAAACTGAGACACAAGAAGCTCCCTCTGAACATCGGGAGACACTTTTTGGCTGCGACGGTGGCCAAGCAGAGGTACAAGTTGCCCACAGAATCATAGAATTGTCGGGGTTGGAAGGAACCTTAAAGATCATCTCATTCCAACCCCCCTGCCCTGGGCAGGGACATCCCCCACTAGATCAGGCTGCCCAGAGCCCCATCCAGCCTGGCCTGAAAAACTCCCAGGGATGGGGCTGCCACCCCCTCTCTGGGCAACCTGTGCCAGGGTCTCCCCACCCTCATGGGGAAGAACTTCTTCCTAAGGTCCAGGGAGGTTGTGGAATCTTCATCCCTGGAGCTATTCAAAAGCTGCCTGGACACGGTCCTGGGCTTCTTGCTCTAAGTGTCCCTGTTTGAGCAGAAAGCTGGACCCTCCAGAGGTCACTTCCAACCTCAACCACTCTGATTCTGTGAAGAAGACCACGCTGTCTGTCAAATTTAGGAACGCAAAAAGCAGACTTGAGTCTCTCAAAAGCTGTTAGAGGATGCAGAAGGTAACGTTTTATCTCACAGCCAAACAAGCGACGCTACTGCGCTGCCGAGGAAAAGGGGGCTACGTAGAGTCACGATGAGATCTCCAGGGAAAGGATGAGCAGGTGGGCTTCCTGGACAAGGGCAACAAAGTCAGAGCAAAGTAACAGAGAGCTCCTATTGTGACCATGAGAAAGGCCTGAGACACTCAACACCAACAGGTATTCGGAGAAAGACGACTGATAAAAAAACCCATTTTGGGAAAAAAAGTTTCTTAGGTATGAAGTGAAGAGCAAGCTAATAGGAATTGTAAAAACCTCATATTCCTGGATGTGATATCGCCGCCAGACTTCCTGACAAAAAGGGTCTCTCAACCAGTAAGAGGTGATGCAATTTAGGCTTAGTTTTGGCAAGTAACAAGGACATTAAGTAGAGCTGATGATGTAAAATTAGCTTGGACCGAGTGCGCACAAGCAAATTCAGATTAAATTAAGGATAAAATGAGATAAGTGTTGTAAGAGAATCAAAGTTCACTCCTTTTAACTTTGAGAAATTAAATAAGACAGTAAAATCAAGTGGAGTAAGGAGATAAGGAACGGGAAAGCAGCCATCTAAGTACTTCTCTCAGGTCAAAGATGCAAAACTATTTGAATGCTGTATCCTTAAAACCAACCTCAGAAAGGACATTAGGAACAAGCGAAGAGTGTTCGTATTACGGAGAGGAAAGGATTCATTAGCAAGAAGCCAGCAAGCAGCACAGAGATAAAATAAGAACGGCCAAATGTCAAGATGCGCTAGACCTCAGCAGACGATCAACAAAATAGCAAGAGAGGTTTTCAGACACACAAGTAAAGGAGACCAGAAGTAGAAATCACAGAATCACAGAATGTTAGAGGTTGGAAGGGACCTCAGGGATCATCTAATCCCCCTGCCAGAGCAGGATCACCTACAGCAGAGGGCATAGGAACGTGTCCAGGCGGGTTTGAATGTCTCCAGAGAAGGAGACTCCACACCCTCCCTGGGCAGCCTGGGCCAGGGCTCTGTCACCCTCACTGAGAAGAAGTTTCTTCTCGAGTTTAAGTGGAACCTCTTGTGTTCCAGCTCAATTCCATTACCCCTTGTCCTGTCATTGTTTGCCACCGAGAAGAGCCTGGCTCCATCCTCGTGACACTCACCCTTTAGATATTTATAAACATGAATGAGGTCACCCCTCAGCCTCCTCTCCTCCAAACTAAAGAGCCCCAGCTCCTCCAGCCTTTCCTCACCAGGGAGATGTTCCACTCCCTCCATCATCCCTGTGGCTGCGCTGGACTCTCTCCAGCAGTTCCCTGTCCCTCTGGAGCTGAGGGGACCAGAACTGGACGCAATATTCCAGATGTGGCCTCCCCAGGGCAGAGCAGAGGGGCAGGAGGACCTCTCTCCACCTACTGGCTACTCCCCTTCTAACACACCCCAGGATGCCCTTGGCCTTCTTGCCCACGAGGGCACACTGCTGGCTCATGGCCATCCTGCTGCCCACCAGCACCCCCAGGGCCCTTTCCCCTGCGCTGCTCTCCAGCAGGGCAGTCCCCAACCTGTGCTGGCACATGGGGTTGTTCTTTCCCAAGTGCAAAGCTCTACACTTGCCCTTGTTGAACTGCATGAGGGAAAGAGGAAAGGCAAAGGGTATGCCAGAAGGATAGGCAAGAGATTAAAACCCACCAGCTGCATCCCTGAAATGAAATCAGACTTTTCATCAGGGACAAGGACACTGAGCAGAGGGGCAAGGCAAAGAAAGAAAGAGCCCAGGCGATAACGCCTCTGGGAGCGGGGCTGCTAAAGCAATCCAGAACCTAAATATTCACCCTCCCAAGACCTCAAGAGTATGCAAAGTTTCAGGACAAGTTTTGAATAAAAGAACCGGAGTAGTAAATGACAACTGAATTCCACAAACGACAGAGCTGGCAATGGTAAACTGTGCTATGCCAGCCCGCTCCTCTCTGGTTGTAAAAATAATTAATTGGCCAGGTCCAGGCAGCACAGCTCGGCCAATTCTAATTTCATTACGGGTGAAATTTCATTCCTGAGTGAAATAAAGATGGTGACAATCCTTTCAAGAATCACAGTGTTAAAGAGGAGGGAAGTTAGTTCAGGGATGGTATTTGGACTGGCTTTGACAGACTCAAAAAAGAAAGAGAGCCAACATCACAGCCTGCTGACCGAGTTGAAGGGGATCATCCCTAAAAATATGGAGAAGAGTCACACAGAACAACAACCAGATGATCTTCAGGAGCTGCGGCAGCCCCTCCCTGGCAGTGCCCAAGGTCAGGTTGGACGGGGCTTGGAGCGACCTGGGCTGGTGGGAGGGGTCCCTGCCCAGGGCAGGGGGTTGGAACGAGATGATCTTCAAGGTCCCTTCCAACCCAAACCATTCTACAAGTCTATGATTCTATGAGTGGCAAAATTACACAGTAAGAGCAGCAGGGTAACATTTTAGGATGCTATTAGGGATGGTGAAGAACCTTCTCCATCAAGGCTGGGAGCTCAGCATTTGGAAACCAAGGATGTGAAAGAATGAGGTGTTAAGTCCGTATTAAAGTTCGTAAGGACTACTAATTGCTGCAGTCATCAGAATGAGGAAAGCAAACACTGCCTTAAAAGGACCTGGAAAGCTCCACAAAGCACCCAGAGATATCACTGTACAAAGCAAGTGATTTCCGTGACCAAACCTGAACGAGTGGGATTGATACAAGGGAGCGCAGAGGGAAAACAAATGAGGCAACCGAACCCGAACAACCTGTTCTGTGGGACAAGGTAATGAGGGTTTGTCTCGCTTAAGCCAAGAAACAAACACTAAAGGCTGAGAAGAGGATATGACCTGTCCAAATTCATCCAGGGAAAGCTGCCAAACCAGAAGACAGAGGGGATATTTAAGCTCGCTGACAGCACTGGCACAGGAAAAGCCAGCACAGGTAGGGTGGGGACGAATAAACGCAGGGACCAGAGACTGTTTTGAAGCAGCTACAAAGTCCAAACACACAGCTCTGCATCAAGAAACAGCAAATAAACAAATAAGGGTAAGCTACAGCCCAGCGCCGATTATGGGAAGTAAAACTACCAGCCAACATAACCTGTAAGTTAAATAAACTGTGGGTTTTTTTTTTTTTTTCTGACTCCTGTGATTATCAATTTGATAAAAGAGGAATTCGAATGTTAAACATTGAATGTTAAAAATTGAATGTTAAACAAATAAACGACTACGCAAGTGCCCACTTTTGTACGCAGGACGTTCCTTTCCCTGCTGAAAGCAACATTTATCTCCAGCGCAAACAACGCGGCTCAGCACTCCCTGCTTGAGTAGCCGGTGACACAAAGGTCCGACCTTGCAGCTCCTGCAAACTCCTCCGTATCTCCAAATTAGGACTTGACAATGAACTTAGGCTCCACCGATTTGTCAAGTAGAAACTCTCCAGCTGAAAAATGACGACCGGTATTGCAAACGATATTAAAAAATGCAGTCCAACGCCAGCCTATCAAACCCATCACTCTGGAATCAACAAGACCAAGTTTCCCAAGCACTCCACCATCTTTGCCAGAAGGTGACGCGCGCTTTTCACAACTATTTGTAGTATTTTTTTTTTAAAGTACTGGAAATACCTTGAAAAATATCGCTATAACTTAAGGATTTATCTTTTTTTTCCAGGGGGACCTCGCTGCCTTGCTCAATGTTATCATGTGCATTACCTTGGTTGGAAGTGACGCCTACGGTGAGTTTGAGTGACCGGTATGTCTGAAATATCAAGCAAATTCAAGTGAAGTTGGCAGTTTTCACATAAAAATTGGCTGAATAAGGGTAATGACGAGAGAATTTGGGTTCCTGCATTTAGAATCATAGAATCATAGAACAGTTCAGGTTGGAAAAGACCCTTGGGATCATCGAGTCCAACCATTAACCCTACACTACAACCATTAACCCTACACTACAAGTTCACCCCTAAACCATCTCACCTAACACCACATCTCAGCGACACTCAAACACATCCAGGGATGGCGACTCAACCCCCTCCCTGGGCAGTCTGTTCCAGGGTCTGACCACTCTTTCCGTGAGGAATTTCTTCCTAATGTCCAGATTTGATAGAGCTGTTTTAAAAAAGGCAAAATGCAAACACACAGGGCTCCATCTGAGATCTCTGTTTCAAACCTGGAAGTCCTTTTGTCCTTCCTATGACTCAAAGATCACTCTGACTACACTGTGGGTTTGTACTTGCCCTGAGCAAGAAGGTGGCCAAGGTTCCTCTGAATTACCAGCTGTTACCGAGTGTCTACGATCTGGGATCCACCAAGCTTTCTCCACCGCTTCTTCTGCACCCGCCTTATCGCCGCGGTCAGTCTGACACCCGAGGCAACGCGCCTGTGTGCTACTGCCTGCACTGAACCGGGGGAAAGAATGAGCTTCACCTTATTCTGCAGGTACCACCAGCCTTGGGCAGCAACAAGGAGGAAGGGGACGGCCCTCGAGTTGTGCCCTTTGAGAACAAGACCCTATAAAAGAGACACTAAGAACATTTTCCTCTGTTTTCTCATGCCACGCTTGGCTTTTGGCTACACAAGTCACTTTTTCCTCCAACATCAATATCTACACATCTCAAGCCGGAGACCTCGTTAGCACACAGCCCGGTTAGAAGTGAGCACCCCGCGTGACTTCACATCTCATTTTGAGGCAACATCAATCAGAAGGCGACACGCTTTTTTTGCTCTTAGTCAGGAACATCAAACCCTCTCTCTGCTGCGGGAGTAGACCGAGAGTTGGTTCAGCTGGGACAACACAAAGCACACCCAAAGGCCACACTGCTTGAAAGAAAAAAAAGTGTTTCTAAATATATTATACCCACGTTAACAGCTCCTACCTGTATTTTTATCGGCCAGGTGAAATTGCTGACGTAAACGAAGAACGTGATGTTTGGATTGTTGCGGAAATCAAATTTCTCGTTGGAGAAGCTGTCCTTGTATTCTTTTATATTGGTTCTTGAAACAACCGGAATTTCCTCCCCAGCCTGCGTGCCAGCTGTTTTCCAGTGTTAGAAGGCAGCAAGAAAAGAGGTTTCAATGCACATTTTAAGTGGCAAACAAAGCATCCTCAATTTCAATGCTACAAAACTAACAGCTCACCTAAACACTACAATTTTAAGCTGCACTGCATTATCAAAACCACCGTATGCTAAAATATCCCACTATTAAAAGTCAAATTTGCACCTTCAATGTTTCCAAAACACACTATTAAGATAGAAAAAACGTAATTCCTTTTAATATTTTACTTCTGCCTCCCAGGCCTAACATTTAAAACCTTTACAAAACGAGTTCATAGGTTAAAAAAAAAATCAATTTCCCCAATTAAATCTGCACGTGTTGAAAACTGACAACTGAAACAAGCTACCAAGAAACTTAGATCAGGCTCATCTTACCTGCAAAACTTGTAGACCAAGTAATGTTGAGGTTGAAGTTTTTAGATGCGTTGATAAACATGTCCAGGTCTCTGTTTTGCTTGGGAGAGGGGGGAAGAAAAAGAAAACCTATTTTTAGGGTAACAATTTTATCATACTCTTTCCTAGCAAATCCTCCTTGAAGAAAAAAAAAAATTGTTATTTGCAATGAAGCAAATGCATCAAGGAAAAAATTATTTCTGTTTTCTGGAAGCATTATTCTCCTCCCCAAATAAAGAACCAAACGAGTCACCTGCATCGAACAAACCAGGAAAACAGAGAGACACAACGTACTGGGGCGAACGACAAGCAAAACCTGAGCTCAGCAGTTGTTCAAACAAGCCAAAAAAAAAAATCAGCTGCGATTCCTTACGAAACGCGACCGTGAAGATTTGAAACAGCCAAGCCAAGCTCAAAAAGCTGGGGTTGCGTTGGGCGACCGGATGTACGTGAGACGTTAAAGAGACGACATCTGGAGAGCGGCGGAACTGTCACAATGCACCGAGCTCGCACCCGTACGCCGAAAGGACCAAGTTGAAAGGGAAAGGAGAAAATTTACCTCTTCGGGCGTCGCTACGAAGTTGATGGCTGTGTAATAGCGATCGTCCTCTTGAGAAAGACTGAAGGTGAACTGATAGTCAATGAGGAGGGTGTCTGGAAGGAACGCAGGGAGAAAGTTATCCCACCTCTAGGAATAGAACAAACTTTGGCCAAGCAAGATGAAGATGCCAAGACATTTAGTTTTTTAACATGCGGCAATGCCTCTGTGTGCTAAGGGAATACCAGAAAAATACAACCGGCAACGTAATCCCCACTTGGGAGGTGACTGAGCGTCCCGTGCGCTAAGTCTCTGTACACCGGTGGATGTTCACCGAGGAATTTTAGGGAGCAGCCTCCTGTTAACCGACCCAGCTGCCATCCTGCCCTGGGTCACACCACTCCCAGGAATGCCAGGACCAGTTTCCAGCCCACTTTCATGCCCTCCCTACGCTCGCGATTTCCCAGGGCTGGGCTATCACCTCTCTGTCAATCGACAGGGCACAGACAGTTTTGGGGATACACCCACCATCCTCCACACCTTTTTATTAAAACCCAGTGACTTACACGTATTCCCGAACCCACACAGAGATACTCTACGCAATAATAAACCCAAAGCTTTACACCAGGTGTGATTTTTCTCCTATTGCTTCCTGCAGAGCTTCTGTTGGATAGACACCAGCTAGACCGACCTTCCAGCATCTCCCCTGGAGGGGAGAGAGGCGTGAATATCTGCTTTCAACATTTCTTGGCATTTTACGACCCCCCAGCTTGGGGAAAAACAAGACTGGTTCCTGGCCCCGTGTGGCAAACTGGTAAGTGCTAAATGGAACGTGGAAGAGGGAAGCAGGACACAGATGCCTCAAACAGCCTTGGCTGGAATATGCACGAGGTCAGGAATCTCGGGAAGGCAGGATGGGCTTGTCTCGCAGCGTTATCTCCCAAGGGATAAGGCAACTGCCTACGGCCGCAAGCGATGAAACGCTCTGCTTCCCTACTGGACACACTGTGCATCCACACAGAGACAAAGGGTGTGTAAATTGAGGTGGGAAAAAGCAAGAAGTTAGACAGGAGGCAGAAGAGACAAGAAGAAGCAAGTCACAGAAGCACGTAGAGAGAGACGAAGACAAGAATAAGTGCAGGAGGAGAAGTCGAGACGACGGCATCCCTGAACCCTCGTTGGCGGGACCAACGCAGGAACCTGGACCGGTGATCTCTGTCTCCCCTTCCCCGCCCTCTCCCCACTCTTTCTTTCCCCTTCCCCTTTCTCACTAAGTATCATACCGTTTACTTAGTTTATGCTTAAGTTTCTTCCTTGCAGTTAAGTATAACATTGGCCGTTATCACCTGTTATTGCCCTTTTTCCTTGTTATCATTAAGCGACACCCAGCTTGCTGTAGTTTGTTGTATACTTAGTCTTTTCCTGATTATCACTAAATCTAATCACTATATTTCCTAATCACTAATCACTAATATTTCCTGCCTCAGTGTGTCATGTAGCTAAAACCGATTATCGTGAGTCCAACCGCCACGTTGCGAGAAATTACTAAATGTTTGTGTAGGGACCTCGAGACTTGTCTCCCCGTCGCCCACTCCACTGGGGAATCATGAATTTAAGTCACTCATCTCCCCTTCCTGGGTGGGACGTGACACACCCACCACTCCTACGAAGCACTATGAAATTTTCGAGGAAGAAAACCAAGCAAGGATGAGTCTGCAGAGCACAAGGTTGTTCCTCCAAGAGTTGCAAAGTTCTGCCTTCTTCCCATTTTCGCCCAGTTCACCACCCCCGGCCGTCAGTGCCCCCGTTGGGCTACACGAGCAGAATCCAAGCCCGCTAAACGCGGCGATAATTTCCGCGTCGCGCAGAAACACTATTTGCGACTTGCAGCTTTCTGTAATTTCAGATTACATCTCGCCCAGCCTGCCAGCGCGCTGATTGCTAATATTTGCAAATAGAAGCTGGAGAGTTTCCACGAAGTAATCTCAGCCTTGGCAAAGCAGCTTCTCGAATTGCAGGGGAATCCAACTGTTCATTTCCCAGGGAACGTGGCAATTTGGAAACCATATCCCTTCTAACACGCAACAGGATTTTAAAGAAAAACAGTATTTTGAACCTCCAGAACTTCTAAAGGCGGGCTTTGGGTTTGGTTCATTAGGTATGGATTTCAGAGATTCAGATTCTCCAGAGGAGCAGAATTCATTTAAGTCACGCGAAAAACATTCACAAGTTTCTTCTGCAAGATCCAATCACCACACAGACCTTATCAAGAAGAGCATTTTCATTCTCTTTAAACAACACTTTTGTAAAAATTCAAGTCCTTTAAAACTATTTTTTAGTCCTTCCCTTAATCCCCCGTACTTTGAGCAGATGCTGAGGCAACTAAAATCAATTTAAAAGAACACATTTTAAACTTCAAACACATTTTTCATCTCCAAACAAAACCCCAGGAGTACTCACAGTAACACGTTCCTTTAAGTGGATTTCCCTGATATCTGTTTTCCACTTCACACCTAAAAAGAAGACGTATTTTTTAATGCATTGATTTTTTTTTTTCAGTTCTATTTACTCCCAGCCACTAAACATCAGAAAACATCACCTGTGATGATAACGGTACACGATTAAAAAGAAAAGATGCAATGTCTGAGCTAAAGCGAAGAAATCCCACAATCTGCGCGAGTCAGACTTGTACGCAGTGAAAAATGAAATACAAAATTCAGAATATTAACCTTTGCACCCCCTTTGGACGTGTTTATTCGCTCTCCACAATGCATGGAACTGCATTACTACAGTCAAACCCCAAAGTTTCCATTTACATTTACGGCTATTCCAGGATCTACTCCTCCAAACGTTTACCCACGCGAGCAACGCTTTAAAAATAAAATTAGCAATGAAATTATGTCGGAATCCAATCATTTCCACCAACATTACGCTAAAAGCCTTTCTGTTACGTTACAGGGAAACCTCCAGCAAATTCTGAAACAGCTCCGCTAAAATGCTTGAATGTCAAAGTCTCATTTCAGAGAGATTTTCGCTCCCCCAAAGCGGCGTCAGAGTGCGCAGACAGTTAAAATCTGGCAATGAAAAAGCTATTGAGGGGTAACGCGAAGGGGAACGTATAGTTTGGGGGCGTTATTTTTTGTCTCCCCACCCCTTCTGCACGACACTCCCAGCCGAAATTGTTCTTAAAAGAGGAAATCTTAAGGAAATCGTTTCAGCCGGGCACAACCGGCTGCTCCATCAACGAAATCCGTCAACTGTCAGCAGGAAGAGATGAGCGGGCACATCATAAAATTAAAAAATAATAATAAAAAAAAAAAAGCAGAGGTTCCGAGCGCGGCTTCTCCATTTCAAACACCCAAGCGAAAGGAACTCACAGTTGACACTCGTCTCCTTTTATTCCCTTGGTGGTGCAGAAGCACTTCCCCGTGTTGGTGTTGCAGACGGACGCGTGGCCGTTGCACTTGCAAGCTGTTGAGCAGAGGAAAAAGAGGCAACGTTGAATGAAGCGAGAGAAAGGGATTCAAGAGCGATTAAGCCCTTGAGTCGCCAAACTGAGCCACGCCGACGAGGAAAGCGCGGATGAAAAGCCATGTGGTGCTCTCCTGGTTTCTCCGTGATACAGAAGGCAGCTCAAAACAGAACCGTGCGTCAAAATGGGGCGAGCGCAGGCTCCAGGGCTGATGCTTTGTGTGAAACCGTGCTCAGATTGTGCTTTCTAGCTTCAAAAATTCACTTAACTTCCGCTCTTTGCTGTTACACAGTGCTAGGGTTACCATAACCGGGGGGCAAAAGGCAATATTTACAATACTTTGGGGCTTGCGAACACCTTTCAGTCAAACTCAAAATTCTTGAGAGAAGAGGTTTTAGGAAGTAAAGCAAAGCTCGTGGTGCTTTTGGGCTTTTTCTAGAAATAAATACGTCTTTGAGGATACTGAGGGGTGACCTCATTCATGTTTACAAATATATCAAGGGTGAGTGTCACGAGGATGGAGCCAGGCTCTTCTCGGTGACAACCACTGACAGGACAAGGGGTAATGGGCTGAAACTGGAACATAAGAGGTTCCGCTTAAACTCGAGAAGAAACCTCTTCTCAGTGAGGGTGACGGAGCCCTGGCCCAGGCTGCCCAGGGAGGTTGTGGAGTCTCCTTCTCTGGAGACATTCAAGACCTGCCTGGACACGTTCCTGTGTAGCATTATCGAGGCGTTCCTGCTCTGGCAGGGGGATTGGACTTGATGATCTTTCGAGGTCCCTTCCAATCCCTGACATTCTGTGATTTTGTGAAACAATGTCATTATCAACAAGGTCCGGGTAAAACGGCCGGTGCTAAGAATCCGACGTCCGTGCCGTGAGTGGTTTGGGGTGCGAGCCCCCACATATTTTAGAAAAGCTTTAGCCTGGTCTCGTGAGCTGCCTGTCACCAAGTCGTGGTTGAAGCAAAGCCCTAAAATCCATCAGGCCTGTGACGTGCCCAGAATAGACCAGGAAACCAAAGCACGACAGCGATTTGCTTCACAAAAGAACCTGGTTCAAATTAAAGTGGTAACGGAGACACACCTGGAGACCTTTAGTCCTAAAGCAGAGGAGGCATATGCGAAAAAACAGAGAAAACCAGCCTGAGCAGTTGTCCTTGACATAATGTTCACTGTCACTAGAGGAATGGATATAATAACTTTACCCTAAAGGTTGTTCTACCCACGAACTGGAAGGCGCATTCATCTGGTGCTGCGCACGGCAGAGTGTGCAAACGTTAAAAAAAGGGGAAAAAGTACACAAAGATCCCTCATTTGCAGTCCCTGAGCTTGGAAATTCTGTTTTTTAAAGGCTGGTCCCTCCTCATTAAGAAGACGTACGCTTCTCGCGTAGAGGGCACGTGCCACCCAAGGTACCAGCAGATTCTTAAGACGTGACGTCCCCATCCTGAACGTCTTTGCCAACCTTGGGCATTGTTTTATGAACCCTTTTGATGTCGTCTTTATGTTGGCACGTAATGGAAGCTATATTGTATCGGGGACACTTAATTGCGCTTCTCAGATGTGCACGAGTGGTTTCCTAGCAGCAACACGGAACGAAATATGAAGCTGCATAAAGGAACAAGTCGACTGAATGAGGGTTTGACAAAATAATTGTATCCCATGAAGCAAACACACTTCTTATTAGTGGCACTTTAGAAACACAATTCTTAATACTAGTGAGAACATCCCGTGCTGCCTTCCTTATGCTTTGCGAAGGGCAAGCAAAGTGAAATTCAATCGATATTCAACGCTAACATACATGAAAATAGGGACAGATTTCAGGTTTCACGTTGTTTAGATGCACATCACGGTATCTTGAAAGCTAATATTAAAGCTTCCTCACCTTGCTCTTTAGCCACCTGTTAATCAAGAAGCCTGAACGCTTACATAAAACAACAGCCTTAGTTCATTACCCATTTCCCTATGAGCCCCATAACTGGAGATCACTCACTAAAGGCCTGGAACAGACACAAGGAAGAGAAATCTCACGGTTTTTCACATCATGATGACATTTGGGAACAAACTCTGCATCAGATGTACCAGACACCCTCGCTGGAGTCTACAGTTCCCCTCTAGATTTGATGCTAGAGCAGAAAGACAGAACTCTTGGACGTGGCTTTTTGACAGTGAAGCACAGCAACAGTCTGACCACGAGCCACCTCACAGTGGTGGTTTAGTGGTGTCGACAGGGCTAGGACGAAGGTCGGACTCGAGGATCTTGATGGTCTCTTCCAACCAAAGCTGTTCTATGATTCTATGAGTGTCCTTCCACCTTCTTCACAAATCATGGGTCACAGATTCCTTTAGAGATGGCCATGGGGATCGCCGCTCCTCCTCCTGCATTTCCTCTTCCAGTTGTGTGGTGCGGGGGACTCACTCGAGGGCAGGGATGGCAGCCAGAGGGACCGTGACAGGCTGGAGAAATGGGCCAGTGCAAACTGCAGGAGCTTCAACAAGTCGAAATGCAAGGTCCTGCACCTGGGTCAAGCCAATCCCAGGCACAAACACAAACTGGCCACAGAGTGGGGTGAGAACAGCCCTGAAGAGAAGCACTTGGGGGTGTTGACTGACGAGAAGCTCAACCTGAGCCCAGAGGCCAACCCTGTCCTGGGCTGCACCCAGAGGAGTGTGGCCAGCAGGGCAGGAGAGGGGATTCTCCCCCTTTGCTCTGCTCTGGTGAGACCCCACCTCGAATCCTGCGTCCAGTTCTGGTGTCCCCACCGTAAGAGGGACATGGAGCTGTTGGAACGAGTCCAGAGGAGGCCCCAAAGCTGACCCAGGGGCTGGAGCAGCTCTGCTGCGAGGACAGGCTGAGGGAGCTGGGGGTGTTCAGCTGGAGGAGAGAAGGCTCCGGGGGCACCTTCAATACCTGAAGGGAACCTGCAGGGAGGCTGGGGAGGGACTTTGGACAAGTGTCCAGCGACAGGACAAGGGGAAATGGATTTAAACTGCAAGAGAATGGATTCAGGTTGGATCTTAGAAAGCAGGTGTTATCACTGCCAGTAGCAGGCACTGTCTGCAAAAATGCTGCTGACTTCAGAACGTGCAGCCTTTTAGAAGAGCCTAAACTGGAAAGTAAAAATCACTAACCAGGACTGGCTTTTTTAGCTCCAACCGGGACAGGGTCCAACACACCAACAGCAACTGTGGCACCCAACCTGCCCAACACAAATTTTCCAACGCCCAGTGCTCCAGTTGTCCACCAAGGGGGGACCAGGCAGGACCACGGCACTGTCACCTCATCGCGGGCCACCAGCAAACGTCCCTCGGAGGCGTTCGGAAGCGTCGCCGCCACAGCAATCTGATTTCAGGCATAATAGTGCCTCCCGTTCTCTTGCAAATAACTTCCTTATCTACCGCCAGCATATTTTCCATGTGAAACTTTAATCAGAAAATTCAAAAAATCCTGAATGCCGAGAAAGCACCTCGCAGCTGTTTTTACATTTGATGTGCTGCGGTTCCTGCCCTTCCCGATTAACGCTTCTCGACGTTGGGCACTTCCTAAAAGCGACTGCTGAGGAGTGATTTACCTACCGTTTAGTTATTATCTGCCCAGCCCTGCAAAGCCCAATGTCTGTGATGATATGCAAACAGCTCTTTCAGAGAAATAACTGCAGTTTGTCAAACTGTTTTCAACGCAGGCGACTGAGCAATGTTCACCTGCCCCGGTGACGCAGAGCAGCAGGAAAAGGCATCTTGTTCCATCTGCTCTTCTAAGACCTCCCTGGCTTTTGAACCCCTCCGTTGTCACTTTTCAGCACTAAATATTTTGTTATTTTGGCTGGAGCACCTCTGCTATGAGGACAGGTTCAGGGAGCTGGGATTGTTCAGCTTGGAGAAGGCTCCAGGGCGACCTAATACCGGCTTTCCAGTACATGAATGGGGCTACAGGAAAGCTGGAGAAGGGCTCTTCACAAGGATCTGTAGGGATAGGACAAGGGGTAATGGCCTGAAACTGCAAGAGGGTAGATTCAGGTTAGACATAAGGAAAAAATTCTTCGCCATGAGGGTGGTGAAGCCCTGGCACAGGCTGCCCAAGGAGGGTATGGATGTCCCATCCCCTGGAAGTGTCCAAGGCCAGGTTGGATGGGGCTTGGAGCAACCTGGGCTGGTGGGAGAGAGGGGTCCCTGCCCACAGCAGAGGGTTGGAATGAGATGATCTTCAAGGTCCCTTCCAACTTTAACCATTCTATGATACTATGATTCTATGATTATGGTCTCTGTGCTGCCAGGGCCACCGGGCGAAATGCCACGGATCTGCACTTGGACGTAGAGAGACACCAAGTGTGCAAAGGCAGCGATGCTTGTGCACCAGGATGGTGTGCGCCAACAACCATGTCCAGTCTGAAAACAGAGCCGCACACAAAAGCACCGAAAAGGGTGGAATCAGCACATCCTTAACGGGAGAGGAAGGGAGGGCCCGTGGCTCAAAGCACGAGTTGGCTCCGTTGTCCATCGGCAAATCGTCATCTTAAAAATTCCCCTCGGAATCCTTTCCACCGAGTGAAAAACGACTGGTGGCCAGCAGCCCCTCTGGCTGCAGTAGGCAGGATGATGTCCTCTGACTTTCCCTCTGGTCTTTAGAGCTCAGCTTCTTCCTTCCTTCGTTCTTCCACCTTCACAGTAAATACCGTTAAATCACAGCAAATTAAAAACCTGGGCCCAAAGCACTCGAGAGCAAAGCACTTCTGACATGAGCTCCCGGCTCCATCAGATAACGAATGAATGCTGTTGCACAGTCTTCTCCACACATTTTCTAATTTCTTTTCCAGGCATCTGGATGACTTTAGCCTATCATTCGTTATCTCAACAACAAACTATTTCTGGACAATCCTCACGCGGAAGCGTCCAAAGCAACTCGCTCTCAATTTCCACACGCGCAGAAAAGCGACAAATATCAAAAGGCGCGTCGTGATCCAGTGATTAAACCTGAACGCTCCGAGTAGAATTAGATATTTTCTCAGGCCGACTCAGCCTCGATTTATTCATCCCCGCGCTTCAAATTATCTTCCCACGAAATGAGTTTACGAATATCAGCGGTATTTAATCTCTCAGATAATGCTCTGAAATTAAGTGTCACAGATGCACCTTTCCCTTTCGTGCCCACGCCGCCGTGACGTCCGTCCTAACTTCACATCCCAGCTACTGCAATGCACTTTTCTCTATGCAGGGCAGCCTCATCCCCGTTTGTGATCTTTTCACCCCCTTCCTCCAATCCGGCTACTGGGTGGTTCTTCTTCACAGCTTCACACATCACTGACGTGCTCTTGCTCGAGGGAACAGGGCGTTCGCGCTCCAGCTAACGACTCCCATCTTCACCCAGGTCCGTGCGACTTCCAGCACACACACTAAAGGAATTTCCAAGAATTTTCTACTGGATTGTCTCTGCACTTGGAAGGAGTAAATCAAAGTTATTCACGTACACTTGCAGTCCTGGGCTGCATCCAAAGGAGTGTGACCAGTGGGGTGAGGGAGGTGATGCTCCACCTCTGCTCTGCTCTGGTGAGGCCCCACCTGGAGAGCTGTGTCCAGCTCTGGAGCCCACAGCACAAGAAGGACGTGGATCTGCTGGAGCGGGTCCAGAGAAGACCACAAAGATGATGAGAGGGCTGGAGAACCTCTGCTATGAGGACAGGCTGAGGGAGTTGGGGTTATTCAGCTTGGAGAAGAGAAGGCTCTGGGGTGACCTAATAGCAGCCTTCCAGTGCATGAAAGGGGCTGCAGGAAAGCTGGAAAAGGGCTTTTCACAAGGATCTGTAGTGACAGGACAAGGGGCAATGGCCTGAAACTGCAAGAGAGTAGACTTAGGTTAGATATAAGGAAAAAATTCTTCACCATGAGGGTGGTGAAGCCCTGGCACAGGCTGCCCGAGGAGGGTGTGGATGCCCCATCCCTGGCAGTGCCCAAGGTCAGGTTGGACAGGGCTTGGAGCAACCTGGGCTGGTGGGAGGGGTCCCTGTCCACAGCAGAGGGTTGGAACTGGATGATCTTCAAGGTCCCTTCCAACCTTCACCATTCCAGGATTCCATGATTCTATGGAAGTTTTCAATGTCCCCTCATTAATCACCTTCATTTATTTCTTCTGGGATGCCTACACTCATTTCATGGAAATACTCACACCACCCCGACACCAAACGATGTTATTTCTGTTCTACCTTTTCCATCACTCTATCGAACACTACCACTCCATCACTCCACCTAATTCTACTCCAGCAAAGCTCTTCGGAGCACGAAGCACCTTCCCTTACACCTGCACATCACCGATCACAGCTGGATTCTGCTTTCCAACTGGTCTACCCACAGTACAACACCACAAAATTCACAGTAATTTAGAAAAATGTTGAGAAGTTCAAGGGCAAACCCCCAAGTCTTACATGTTCATTTCTCAGCATTCCCCACATCGGTCCTTCAAGACTTTTTTTTTTCTTACCTGGATCTTGCACAAGCTAAAGAAGTTCTTTGTGCCAGAGTCCTAAAGCAGTTTACAAACTTCAAATGCAATTTTACCAAGGATCATCTAATCCTCAGCTGAAATCCAGCCAACTCCTCGGTGAAACATGGGAAGCCATTCATGAAGCAGACAATTATAACAATAAATGCACAACACATTAACCAAGAGAAGGTGGAACTGAGATAAGCGAAAATTTGTTCGAGCCACCGGGATTAACGGTGTTTCTCTTCGAAACAGGATCGTCAAATCCTAAAATGCGCACATTTTTCACGGCGGTCACTTAAAGTTTACAAAAAGAGGGTAAAAATCATCTTTATCTTATGCAGCGCGAGTCGAAGAATTTCATTAAGTCGTTGCTGCATCTTTGATTTGAAGCAACGAGGATTGTGCCTGGCTTGCGTGAAAGGAAAAAAAACTACATTACGAGCATCTCATATTGGTTAAGATACCAGAGGAATGAGTAAAGGGCGAAAAACATCAAAGCCTGCAGCTCGGGAAGATTTAAGGCATCACTTACGCTGACACGTTCCTCCGTTAGTAGGATCACCGTAGTAGCCCGAGATACAAGTTTCACAGTGTTTGCCAGTTGTCAGGTTTTCACACTTCTCACAGATGCTTTCGTTTACACACTTGCTGTGCCCATTACACTGGCAGGCTGAAGGAAACAGAAAAATATGAGTATTTTTGCTCAAATACAGCGTTTCGGGTAGAGCCTCGCTCACCACACATGAACTCAGTGTGTTGGAAAACGGCAATTTCAAGCAACGCACGAGAAGTTGAGCGCCAAAACATTTTTGGCATGTTGGATTGATGGGACTGGAAGCAGCTGGTGGGATTTAACAGGAAGGAATGGGGAAGAAAGGGTGTAGCAGCAGCCCAAGTCATTTTAAACTCCATGTTTGGTGTCAAAAGTGTTATTTCGGGATCACCCTGAACACGACTACCAGTGAAATCGACTTTCAAACAACCCTAAAACAAACAAAAGGGAAAGGAAAAATGTCACAGGAGCGACGCACAGGTAAGTCCTCCCGCAGCAAACCTCCGCAGACACCCTGCACAACTCCTTCCACCCCCAAACGTGGGACTTCTCGTCTGCCCTCCAAGCTCTCGTCCTCCCTCCGTTAAGAGGAGGGAATCAAGACACCGCTCCAGCCTTAACGAACCTCTCCCCTTCCATTTAATCGGCGCACGAACGGCCGAACTGCTCGAACGACTCCGCATCGCTCACTTACCTGGGCACTGAATGAAGGACCAGTTGTAGCTGTTCTCCGCGGGACACATGCTGACGTTCAGGACGGGCTCCAAGCTGTGTTTCCCTGACGCGGAGGCCGGGGTTGGCATCTTGACGGGTCCTCGGTAAGAACCTTCGATGCATTTCCCTTTGCCCGTGTTGCTCGGGTCGGTGCACCAGCCGCAGCCGGGTTGCTCCAAGCAGTGAGCGCACGTGCAGTAGCCTGAACAGTTTTCAGCTATTAAAAAAGAAAATAAATTAAAAAAATAAAAATAAAATCAAACCAGGGAATAAACCACCATCCCAAAACGGACAAACCCTTGGGTGTCTTTTGCAGCCTCAAGTATTTATCTTGCTAAATCTCATAATACTCATCCCAATATTCACAGTAACACACAGATATAAATTTATTCCCGTCAGTGTATTTGGTTTGGAATTTCAGGTAACTGAATTAATCAGCGAGGGGATTATGAAACAGGGCAACGCACACGTAAGGGTTTTCTAACGATTAAACAGCTCCCACTAAAAGCAGAGGTTAACGTTTCCAATTACAACAGATCTCCGATCGATTTACAAGGGATCAGGTGATAAAAATGAGCCGTCCGGAGACAAAGGCTAAAAAACCAGCTTGTCTGAGTCTCTTCTTACCACGCGTTGTAGCACCACACGTCGCTATTTCGATTGCTCGCTCGAATCAAAAAGCACAGAACACGAAAATGGAATAAAATCTATTTCCTCGGTTTGCTCCGAGTGCCGCGGGCGCATCCCCTGGGCTCAGCAATCGACCAAGTCGGGGGAAAAACATCGTCACCCTTTAACCGTTCCCGTCTCAAACGGGATTGTATTTCAGGGGCGACAAACTCTTTATACCTCGCGAGGTTTTTCTATTTCTTTCCCCGTGCTGTACGAAAAAGTATGTTGTAGTGTCTTGCTCTTTTAATATGAGCAGGCTTTCTATCCTGGTGTTTAAATTTTGCCTTAAAAAAAACCCCAACGAGTAGAAAACCACTTTTTTTTCCATTATTTCAGCTTACTCATCTCCTGCCTGATGTTTCCTCCAGTTTTTGACCTCCGGCAATAGGGGAAGTTCACACTCTCACGTTCGACGGTTCTTGAAACTAATTTTCTCCGTCTCTTATTTTGCCAAGACTTCGAGCTTACTCGGGCTTATTCTCATCATTTTCCCAAAGTTCCTGGAGCAACTGCAGCAATTTCAAACTGTCCAATTTCCCTCCTTCTGCTGCCCTGGCTTTCCTGACTCCCCTAAAGAGCTCGCCATAAATAAAAATAATTTTTAAAACTGCTTGGCCACTTTTTTTAGACCATCTCCTCCCTGCCTGTCCCCCCCGCCCCCGTCCAGTTTGAAAACAGAAAGCAATATTCCAAAGCATGACAAATCTTTCGCAGTTTGCACACATCTGTCTAAAAAAAATTAATTATTTAATGTAAGCTAGAAATTCCTACTGTGGGCTACACGCAGACAATGCTTCAGAATAAAACAGTCGTGTAAACCCTAATTGGGATTTGATACGGATAATCTGTCATTAAATTACATGGCCCCATATAGGAATAAAGAAAGAGATACAGAAGAGATACAAAGAGAGGTTAATCACTCGAAATTACGTGACAATGAATTTGAAGGAAGGGAATTCAAATAATGTAACAAGCGCTTCTCCACTGGAGAAAAAGAAAAAAAAAGCGGGGATTTCATCATCCCAACTGAAAGCCTTCACTATCAGTCGTTTAGTTTCATTGATAATTCCCCTAACGGGGGACTTAATTCTCTGTGACGCTTCGCACGACGCAGAGTTCCTGGGATCCGCCCTGGGAAGGGGAGGGAGGGGAATCTCCCACCTCGCCCACGCGCGTGGAGAATCACAGAATCGTCATCGTTAAGGTTGGAGAAGCCCTCTAGGGCGCTACTCACGGGGACAGCTGCTCATGGTGTACCACTCCATGCACTGCCCGTAGGGGAAGGAGGCCACGTAGGCGTTGGAGTCGACGCACTGCTGCATGTTGCTGCACCACATGCACTCGGAGCTGCCGCTCGTGCACTCACCGCAGACGGTGCGCAGGGCGCAGGGCGTGCGGCACTGCTTGGCGCTGTGGTTGGCTGAAACGGGACGGGAAAACGAGGTGAGGAGAGAGAGAGGCAGGAGGTGAAGGGAGCTCCCTCGTTATTCAGGAGGGGAAAGGGTTCGGGAGGCTTCGAAACAGGAGCGGTGTTGCTGGAGGTGACGTGTAGCACGGGGCGAGATGGGAAATGCAACATCATTGGATCGTGAAATGGTTTGGGTTGGAAGGGATCACAGAATCATAGAATCCTTCAGGTTGGAAGAGACCCGTGGGATCATCAAGTCCAACCACTGACCCTGCTCTGCCAAGCTCACCCCTAACCCATCTCCCCCAGCCCCACATCTCAACGGCCTTGAAACCCCTCCAGGGATGGGGACTCCACCCCCGCCTTGGGCAGCCTGAGCCAAGCTCTCACTGCTCTTGCTGGGAAAAAAAATTCCCTAACGTCCAGTGTAACCCTGCCCTGTTGCAGTTTGCAGCCATTCCCTGTTGTTCCATCACTCATTACCCGTGAGAAGAGACCAGCCCCAACCTCTCCACTCCGTCCTGTCAGGCAGATGCAGAGAGTGATGAGTCTCCCCTCAGCCTCCTCTTCCTCAAACCCAACAGCCCCAGCTCCTTCCATCGCTCTTCATAAACGTCATCTCGTTCCAACCCCCTGCTCGGGCAGGGACCCCTCCCACCAGCCCAGGTTGCTCCAAGCCCCGTCCAACCTGGCCTTGGGCACTGCCAGGGATGGAGCATCCACAGCTTCTCCGGGCAACCTCACCACCATCAGAGTAAAGAATTTCTTCTTAAGGTCTAATCTAGATCTACCCTGCTCTAGTTTAAAGCCACTTCTCTTAGCATGTATCCTTCACGCATGTTACTGCTTTTTAAGGTATTCACCTTAAAACAAACTGCCTTTCTTTCAAACACAAGTTACAAATCTTGGCAGAGGTTTGTAGGGAAAGGAAGAAGATTCACGAGAGTAAATCACAGAGAAGCTCTCAGGCAGCAAACCTCTGCAGCTCACCCGTGGGCAACTGCACAACTCCTGTTAAGGTATCCACCTCAAAAACCATTTAAACACTGTTAATTATTATTTGTGTTATTTTTTTTATGTGATCTCTGAAGTTTCTAAATGCCTCCAGGGGTGGAGACTCCACCCCTGCCCTGGGCAGCCTGTTCCAGTGCTTGACAACCCTTTTGGTTCCTACATACACAGATTTAACATGTTTCAAGTGCATCCTGTGCTTCCCCAAAGAGGGACTCAAAGTGATGTGGCCTCCTTAGAGATTTTAGGGAATCGGCCAACTTTCTTAAAGAGGCACAAATGGGCTGTTCAGAAGTCGTTGGCTGTAATGGGGAGTGAACAGAGGAAGCCCTGTTAAAACAGACACAGTTCCAACAGAGCCAGGAGACTTTTCCCAAAAGCAAAGAGCTGCTTTTTCAGAGTTCTCCCATCTCCAGAGTGTCTTGCCCAATTAATTTCAAACTTTCATAAAATCCTCCTCTGGCTACAGAGCAGGGGACAGGAGAAAGGGAAGCTCAACCTGAAAGTAGGTTTTTTGGCTTTTTTGGGGCTTGGGGTTTTTTTAAATGAGAGATTGCCCCATGCCATAATTAACCTAAATATCACGTTCAGGTATGCAATTTAGAGAAAAATAATTAAACTATACTGTAGTTCAAACATTTTCACAGCCCAGAAATTCACTCACACCCTGGGCGGCATCAGAAGCAGCGTGGCCAGCAGGGCAAGGGAGGGGATCCTCCTCCTCTGCTCCGCTCTGGTGAGACCCCACCTGCAGTTCTGGGTCCAGCTCTGGGGTCCTCAGCACAAGAGGGACATAGAGCTGTTGAAGTGGGTCAAGAGGAGATCCTGAAGATGCTCAGGGGCTGGAGCAGCTCCCTGTGAGGACAGGCTGGGAGAGTTGGGGCTGCTCAGGCTGGAGAAGAGAAGGCTCCAAAAGGAGAGACCTTAGAGCCCCTCCCTGGGCTTAAAGGGGACACAGGAGAGATGGGGAGGGGCTCTTGGGCAGGGAGTGAAGTGACAGGACAAGTGTTAACAGATTCAAATTGAAAGAGGGGAGATTTAGATTAGCTATAAGACAGAAATTCTTCCCTGTGAGGGTGGTGAGACCCTGGCCCAGATTGCCCAGAGCAGCTGTGGCAGCCCCTCCCTGGCAGTGCCCAAGGCCAGGTTGGACGGGGCTTGGAGCAACCTGGGCTGGTGGGAGGGGTCCCTGCCCAGGGCAGGGGGTTGACACAAGATGACCTTTAAGGTGCCTTCCAACCCAAACCATTCAACAATTCTATGATTTACAGTTCACAGAATCAGAGAATGTTGAAAGATCATCTGGTCCAACCCCGCTGCCAAGGCAGGATCACCTAGAGCAGGTCACACAGGAACACATCCACAAGTTAATGACGTAATGCAAAGCTGTTTTTAAACTCTCCAACTCCTGTATGAAATACCTACAGAAGACACTTTTTCCAGAACCACTTTTGGCACGATGCAGCCTGTCTTAAACGTAACGAGCAGGATCCTCCTCACCAGCCTGGAAATATCAGCCGATGCACCGGCTCCTCACACAAGGCACCCGAGTTGAATTACCCTTACCCGGCCTTTCGCACACGCTGCCGTTGACTTCGTTGATGCACGTTGCTGCCTTCAGGCCCTGCTGGAAGGGCTCGGCTAAATACCCACAAAACCCAGCGTCGCTCGGTTCGTCAGGGAGCCACTGGAGCAGGGTGTTGGTGAAGGGGGACATGTCTTCCCAGCACCAGTAGGACACGTTGATTTTCCTCAGTCCAACCCACGGAGTCAAAGTCTTGGGCTAGAAATAAAAGAAAACAGTAGTTTTAATAGCCAGCTTTATTAGTTTAGATATTAAAAGAAAATACACGTCAGCATACAGCGCTCGTAACAGCTTTGCCAGGTCAGGTATGGCAAAAATGTAATAAGGGCAATATTTGTTTCTCCCTGCTATCAGAACTAAATGCCGCAGAGGGAGAGAAAACCTTCAGGAAAGAACAGCTTTTTTTTTGGTTTTTTCCCCCAAACTACACTTCTAGTTATATAAACCAGGACGAGAACAAGTCAAAGGTTCACAGTGGCTGACTATGAAATTAACTGGCAAGTTACTCTTTATAAATACTCTTTCTAAAACACTTTGTTTTCCTGTGTCTGGCTATAGATAGGAGCAACTTGCTCCTACAAAAGCCTAGAGAGAGGTGAAAAAAATGAGAAAGAAAACCAGCAGTCCCCTGTACAAGTTAAACAATAAAATCTACCCAGTCTATAGTCCGGCTTGAAGATTTCTGCTGTTCAAGACTGTGTAGGCACGGAGGGGTGGAGAGACAGAGTAGTTCAACCCCAACTTCATGTTGCCTGCAACGCAATTCTCAACACGAAGAGCCCATAACACAGTTATTTCTACTGGCAATTTTAATTTTTGCCCCTCTTATTTTGAGGGAGAGGCGTTTTAACTGCATTAGTACAATAAGTTGTTTTACTAATCAAAATTTTTTTTTCCACCCAAGAGCTTTGCTAGCAGAGCCATCCTAGGAAGGCTCCAGACACGTCTTCCCTTTCTGCTACGTACAACCACCACCTCTTCAACCCAATTTGACGCACTCTCAGACCTCAGAGGTGCAATTTCTAACAGCGGCAGGGTTACCCAGCACTGGGGACCAATGCCAAGATGTTTGACCATTACAAAATAACTACACACGGCTTATTGAAAGAAGGAGGGAGCGCGCAGCCCAGGCTCCCCCAGCAGAGCAGCAGTTTCCCACTGAAAAGCAGAAGCTGGTCTCTTGTCACGGGTAATGAGCGATGGAACAGCAGGGAACGGCTTCAAACTGCAACAGGGGAGGGTTAGACTGGACATCAGGAAAAAAATTTTCACAAAAGTAGTCAGAGCTTGGCCCAGGCTGCCCAGGGAGGGGGTGGAGTCCCCATCCCTGGAGGGGTTTCAAGGCCGTTGAGATGTGGGGCTGGGGGAGATGGGTTAGGGGTGAGCTTGGCAGAGCAGGGTCAGTGGTTGGGCTCGATGATCCCAAGGGTCTCTTCCAACCTGAAGGATTCTATGAAGTTCAAGCACCAGTACAGACTGGATTTTGAGCCCAGTACTAACATCAATTAAAAAGGGCTAACGGTCTCTTTGGATTTCTAAGATTTACTTTTTAAAGGACAGTGTCGATGACAACAGAACGTGACTTAATCATTTTTCCCTCCCGGGTGTAAGGGTTCGGGCACTACCAGGGAAGGGCTGCCACGTGTCTTTAGGAATTGACACTACACTTAACCACTGGGAGAGCCACGGACCCCAGGAGTTCCTCAAACCACACATTTTTACAGCGTCCCAGGCTTGCCTTCCCCTCCTCACAACAGATTTAACAAACAGTCTTCCCTGAATTGCACCTCACCTTCTGCTGCCTAAACTGAAGCCCCTCTAAAAGTCGGTGATTGTTGAAACGCCACTGGAAAAGTACAAAGGGAATCAAAGCAGGGAACGTCCTCATCTCAACAGGGCAAAATTTCTCTTTAGTACTGAAGCACGTTCTAGGAAAAGCAGCAATCCCACTGCCTGCGCTCTCGCTTTTCCCACAGACAACTTTTCCTGGGACCCAAGGGGAGTTATTCTGATGTCTCTGCAGCCTAAACCAAGGTTTCAGCAAAGCTGCCCAAAGCCCTTCGTTGACTGGGGCTTTAGCACCACCTATACACCCTGCCCTGAATGCCTCCGTGCTTCTGCAAAAAAAAAAAAAAAAAAAAAAAAAAATCATCTGTTCATTTTATTGATGGACAAAGAGGGACAGATTCCAATCCGCTCCTCGCTGGCTGCGACGGAAAAGCACCTGCCGCTAAATCAAACGTAAATAACTCCAAATAAAGAGCCAGGCAGCTCTGCGGAGCGAGAAGCTGACATCTCCAACGGCCGGAATAAATAACTCGAAATGCTTTGCATTAAACACCTCCCCGTGCCCCAAAGGGACCTTTCCTGATAAAATGCCGCGTACGAGTCACGAGAGGACTCGGCTGCAGCCGCGCATCCCACGAGAGGAAAGGCGCGCGCGGTTTCATTACGGAGAGCGATACCTTTGAGGCGCCGCGGACGTTTGTATTTATCTTCGCCCGTTTACATCCTCTCCAATTTCAGTTCAAAAAGCACCCACCGGGTATGTTGAATTTCAAAAGAAAAATCGCTCCTGCTCACTTAAGAGGCATGTCTGTTCTGCGCAGAGCGCACAATACCACAGCGAGGACTTCTCCGCAGCCAGAGCTTAATTACTCAGGAGACATAAAAAGAGAGGCACTCACCGAAGACTGCATCTTCTGCAGCTCCTTCAGAACAAAATCCACTTTTTTCTGCGTCGTGAGGGAAGCCAGCAAAGCACCGTTGGATCTGCAGGACAGCTTGGCATGGTCGTAGGTCTCCTTGGCGTTGGTAATTTTCAAGCAGGAGTTGCCAACCAAATGCCAGTTGGTTCCGCAGGTGTTTTCTGCGGAGGGGGTGAAAAAGAAAAGAAACGCAGAGCTGCAAGCGCCCTTCACACCGGTGGGAGTTCACAGAATCGCAGAGTGTCAGAGGTTGGAAGGGACCTCAAAGATCATCCAGTCCAACCCCCTGCCAGAGCAGGATCACCTACAGCAGAGCG